>PVIU01010907.1:0-68041 GCA_004026605.1 Ondatra zibethicus
GAGGGAGATTAAAGGTGGGCTCCACCACTGCTTGGCTGGATATTGTTTTTAAATGGCAAAAAAACTACTAATTTTAGCTGGGCAGAGGGGCACACACTGCTCTGTATGCTAGCTGTCACGTAGGCTTGGATTAGCATCTCAGTCACATATCCTCCAAAGAAAGGAGCAAAACCACATCCTGACCTTTTGTCAGGTAGTGGCGGCCTGTCTGGTAGACTAAGTGACATCCAGATACTGAGTACGGCTTTAGAGCCTGGCTGCCATGCCAACAGAAACATGGGCCTACACATATTTACCAAGTACTTTTTGTTCTTGATTGAGACAGGCTCTCACTATGTAGCCCTGGCTGTCCAGGTTGGCTTTAGACTCAGAGATCTGCCTACTTCTGCCTCCCAAGAGTTCTGGCATTAAAGCTGTGCATCGCCACACCAGGCTTAACTAAGTTCGTGCTAAGGGTACTTTAGTACTAAAAAACTCCCTATTTTATTAGCTTTATTTAGATTTTTGTTTAAGTGTGAGGCATGAATGAGGACATGTCCACACGCACGTTCGCATGGAGGACGTCTTCTATTGCTCTCTATTCCAATCTTAAAATTTATTTGGGGCACTGGGTGGCTCAGTGGTTGAGAGTGTCAGCTGCTCTTCCAGGGGACCTGGCTTTGAATCCTAGCGCTCAGGCTGCAGCTCTCGCTCCAAGGGAGGGGCCTCTTCTGGCCTCCACCGACAGCAGACACACAGGGCACACAACACCTACTCATATGAAAACAAACAAACAAATCTTAAGAGAGAGAGATTCTCTTGCTCAATTGAAGAAAATTGTGTGTGCGTGCGCTCTCACACACAAGTGTATGATGTCTGGGGCGGAGCAGATGCCACAAGTTAGCTTCGTGGAGTTGTTCTCTCCTTCCAGCTGTGTGGGTCCAGGAATGAACCAGTCCCCAGACTTTCACAGCAAACTCCTTACCCCCAACAATCTCACTAGTCTCTCTACCTTTGTGAGACAGGAGCTGATGTAGCTAGACTGGCTATGACTAGCCATCAAGACTCCAGGGTCCTCCCACCTCTGACCCCTGCCCCTGCCAGCACTGGATTACAGGTGGACAGCTGCCATGCTTCTCTCTATCTGGGTGCTGGGGCTCACTGTAAGCACTTACCCTACAGCCATCTCCCTAGTTCCAACCCAATATAAACCAATGACACCTTTGCCCTAGTACTCATGACACATATTTACCCCTTATTCCCCAGGAGCCGGACACTGCTGCTAGGTATGCCGTGGAAAGTAAGATGGACTTCCTAACCTACCCAGGGAGCCTAGTTTATGAGCAGATGCAGACATTCAGATAGCGCCATAGTTTAAAATAAGATTGTTCTACGGAGAAACTCAGTGACACAGGAGCACATGATTTAAAATTGTACCTTATGTGCAGGGATTGGAAAATCACCCATCAACACTGTTGCTTCAAACTGAGACATAGGGACAAAGATGGCAACTAGGGAGGGTGGACTTTATTGAGGGGGGAAACAGGGTTTCTCTATGTACCCTGCCCTGGAACTCAGTCTATAGACCAGGCTGGCCTCGAACTCACAGAGATCCACCTGCCTCTGTCTCCCGAGTGCTGGAATTAACAGCATGTGCCACCATACCCAGCTCTTCTTTTTGTTTTTTTGAGGGTAGGTATTTTACACTGCATGATGGGAAAGGGAACTGCAATGCTGGAAAAAATAAAGAAGATCTACATGGATGGACAAGAGAGCTACAAAGGACCAGGCAGGGATATGGGGGCTTTAGACAGACCACACGATGTAATCCAGTTTAGCTCTGGCATTTACGACATAGCCCAGGCTGGCCACAGCTCGAAATCCTCTTGTCCCAGGGTCTCAACTGCTAAGACTGCACACTTGCATCACCATACCTGGCTGCCCTGTTTTCATTTATTTTTTTTTAAAGAAGACTGTTTTATGTGTATGAATACTTTGTATATATGTGCCTGGTGCCTACAGAGGTCATAAGAAGGGGTAACCAGGAACTGGAGTCACAGATGGTTCTGAGCCACTTTGTGGGTGCTGAGAACTGGACCTGGGTCTGCTGCAAGAACAGCAAGTGCACTCAACTGCTGAGCTATTTCTTTGGGCCAGTTTTCTTTTTTTTCTACTTTAATTTGTTTTTAACTGAAATAGAGCTACATCACTTTCTGTCTCTCCTTTATGCTTTCATTTTTTTGAAACAGCACAATCACTCTGGTTACACTGGAAAAACTAGATTAGGAAGGAATTGTAGACGAGAGAAAAAAATCCAGAGACTATGACAGCAGTGCTCAGGGTAAGCTAGTAGGGAGCACAAAACAAAGGGCCAGCAAGACAGTTCAGGGGTAAAAGCACTTCCACGTGAGCACGACTTGAATTCAGGCCCCAGGACGTACAGTGGAAGGAGAGAACTGACCACTGGAAATTGTCCTCTGACCTTCACGGGTGTTCCAAGCTGCGTGGACACTCACACGCTGACAACAATAATAAAATACACTCTAATTTTTAAAAATTTTTTTTTTGAGGCAGGGTTTCTCTGTGTAACCTTGGCTGTCTGGGAGCTCCCTCTGTAGACTAGACAGGCCTCAAATTCAAAGAGATCTGCCTGTTTCTGCCTTGCAAGTGCTGGGATTAAAGGCGTGCACCACCATGCCTTTATTTCTAAAAATAAAGAAAAATACATGGATTCCTGACAGCATTAGGAGTTATAATTTATAGGGCAGGGAAGATGACGGAATTAAAAATAAGAAATTAAAGTAAAAGTGAATGTGCAGCTTTTAAATGGCCAGCTACACTGGGTGTGTGTTCATTCTAAATGCATGTTAGGCAATCTGGTACAGACACCTTAAAAGTGAACTAGAGCCATGGGGTTGAGAATGAGGAGAGACTGGTCCAAGTTAAATCCAGTCATTTTCACAAAGACACGCTGACTGAACCAAAGGGAAGAATCACCCAGAGGCCCGGTGCTGTCAGCGGGCAAAGGCCTGGGATTAGCCATAAGTCACATCGACAGAGATGTGACTGCAGAGAACAGCTGGACACACAGGAGGGACCGTGAGAGCAGAGCAGGACAGAAGAGCGGACAGTGTCAGGGTGGCAATGGTGGTGTGCTGTGTTCAAAGGGACACGTGATCAACAATATTCGCCTTACTAAAAAGTTGAGAAAAAGCCCAAAGCAGGCACAACAGCACACACCTGTGACCCTTGCACTCAGGAAGCTCAGCTGGGAGGAGCTCCACAAGTCTGAGCCCAGCCTGGGCTACACAGGGAACTTCAGGTCAGTGTGGGCTACTGGGTTACACAGACTCTACTTAAGAAAAGGCCTGAAAGACAAAAGCACCCTGGTCTACAGGGAAGGCCTGGGTGTCTAAATACAATGGCATGAGTCAGCAGGAGTTTAAAGGCTGAAAACAAAGGGTTAACTTCAGGCTTCTACTGAAGAGTGGGTGGGGCTAAAACACTTATTCATTTTCAGTGGTGTCTGTCTGGTTCCTGCCTCTCCACTAGCAACACTGACTAGCTTAAATGACAAGATGGAAGATAAGGAGGGCTTCTCTGGACAGCTGGACTGAAAGGTCAGTCAGTTCTAATGGTGTCCCCAGGCCAACTGAGGGCTGCTGAGAGCTGGAGGACCGGTATCCCAGGGAAGAGCACGCCCATTGGTCATCCAAGCCCTCAACACACATACAAGTAACATTATACAGACTGAGCACATTATATTTAGGAATATATACATATCTGCATTTCCATATACATATCACAACAACTAAAGAAAAGAAGCCATGAACTTGAGAGAACAAAGAGCTGTATATGAAAGGGTTTGGGGGAAGGGAAAACGGCTGGGGGGGGTAGGGATGTTGTAACTATATCTCAAATATAAAAGTAATTTTTTAAAAAGAAAGGTCAATAGGTAAGTTTTTCTAGAGAACCATGGAAACTAGACCTGAACAAGGGATCGCAGGGTTTAACCTAAGCAGAGAGAAGGCAGAAAGGACAGCACTGGCTGGAAGGAAAGAGAAGTCGGCACTGAAAGACCCCAACCGATTTTTCATAACGAACAGGATGAGTTGGGTAATGGAAAACTACAAAGCATGGTAAACCGGTTTGACCATTGCACTCCAGCAGATTCTTCCTTCCCCCCACGGGGCAGGAAGGCTAGCAATTATCAGGACCAGTTACAGTCTTCTAGGCAGATGATTATCAGAACAGTCATAGTGAATGATTACCAAATTGCAAACTGAGTCACAATGGAACTTGAGTTTTTTGGAAATAGGCTGGACTATGCTAATTTCATTCTGGGTTGAACTCTGAATATCTAGACTAATCCCAATTGTATCCATACCCCATATTATAATTCATGTAAAACTTGTGATTTTGTCTATAAAAGTTTACTTGCCTGGATGCTCGGGATACTTAGCTATCCTGAAGCTGGGCACCCGCTTGCGCAACTGTGAAATAAACCTCGTGCTTTTGCATCTGACGGCCTGGTTATTGAGCCTGGGGCTCCTCGGTGACAAGACCACTTTGAGGGTCTTTCAGGCACAGCATGCCCTCTTGGGTCAGGAGGAGTGTACAGAGTGCAGTACCAGAAACGAACGCTCCACCAGGAGGGAGCACAGCCAACAACATCCATCTGTGGGAAGTCGAGTGGTCCACTTACCTGCTGCCTACATTAGTTCTCAGAGCTTCTGAGCAGGAAATGCAATTGTCATTCCATGTGCCCTACCCATGGTTTGAGTTCAACACAGGTCAGGTGACTGACTACACTGATAACAATTTCAATTCATCTTTATCTTAGCTTAGAAATGTTGAGATAAATATATTCATAAATATAACCTTTAAAACTATTTTAAATTATTCCTGTTGGAAATACGCTCATAAGTAATATAATTCTGGTCAAAAGAAACAATTCAACATATCTTAATCATAAACATACAACAGTTCACTATAATGAGAATGCATAAAACCTCTTACTTTCAAAATGAACTATCCCATCAATCTGGTCAATAAATCCATTCATACGTCCTTCTGTTATCATTTGAGATGCTATCTTTTCTGCCTATTAAAAATAAAAACAAAGAAATCTCTCAGTTTATCATATTTAACAACCATTCACATATAATCAAGTGAAAGCCTTGCCTGTCATTTGGTGAGGAACATGTATTTCTAGTTTCTTACCCCACTGCTTAAGTTGAATGGGTCCTAGTTCACTTTGTTGGGAGTTATCTCTTTTGGAAACAAGGTCTCACTATATAGCCTGGCTGACTAGAACTCCGGATCCTCTGGCCTCTCAAGTGGTGAGAATACAGACTTGCCAGACTTTTGTTGGGCAAGAATCTAGCCATTTTTACCAACTTTTTCCTCTACTTAAAATCAAAATAACAAATTTTATTTTCTTCTTTTTCTTTTTTTGGATGAAGAGTCTCACAAGTCCCAGGCTGACCTCAAGTTGTTATGCAGCTGAAGAAGAACTTGAACTTCTGATCTTCCTGCCTCCACTACCCAAGTGCTAGGATTACAGGGGTGTACATCAGTCCAGTTTTGCAGGTGAGGACTAACTCCAGAGCTTTGTGTAGGCTAATCAGACACTCTACGCACAGAATACAAAATCAGTCTCAAAATTACACTGAGATTCAAATCTTAAAAAAATTTAAAAATTGCAGGTGCATAGTTCTGCTACTGCCTTTGCCCACTGGCTGCCTTGCAACGTGCTGCATATATGAGCCGAGTGGTTGAGAGCACTGGCTGCCTTCCCAGAACACATGGCAGTTCACAAGAGTCCATAACTCCAGTCCCAGGGTACCCAACACCCTCTTCTGGTGTCTACAAGCACCAACACACACGTGGTGCAAAGACACACATGCAGGTAAACACTCACACGCCTGGGGCTGGAGAGAGGCTCAATGGTGAGGAATATACACTCCTCTGTAAGAGGACCTGAGTTTGGTTCCCAGCATTCACATTAGGTGGCTCACAACTGACTGTAATTCTAACTCCAGGATATCTGAAGTCCTCTTCTGGCTTTCTTGGGCACACACACACACAGAGCATATTCTCACATAGACATACACACATATATAAATAAAAATAATAAATTTTTTAAAAATCATACACATAAAATAATTAAATATGTAAATAGTAACAACATTGCTCTCAATTCTGGGAGAACACAAAAACTTGTTTTTCTTATATCAATTTCAATGTACATTTTGTTGTTTTGTTTTTGAGATCGTGTGTCCCTATGTAGCCAGGAAAAGCTTACTGCCTTCTTGCCCTATCCTCCTGAGTCCTTTGATCATAAGATGTCCCACACTCAGCCCCAAAACTGAAGAAAATACTTTTTTTTTTTTTTTTTGGTTTTTCGAGACAGGTTTTTCTCTGCGGCTTTGGAGCCTGTCCTGGAACTAGCTCTTGTAGACCAGGCTGGCCTCAAACTCACAAAGATCTGCCTGCCTCTGCCTCCCGAGTGCTGGGATTAAAGGGGTGCGCCACCACCACTCGGCAAAAATACTATTTTTTAAAAAGCCCAAGAACCAAAGAAACAGATGTCCATATTCAAAATAGAAATGAAGAAAAATTTTAAAGATAATTAGAGGGGCAAAAGCAAAACGTTCTAAATCCAACTCCTACTGCCACAGTTTATGTTTAGTACATATGGGCAAATTAGAGTGTGACCGGTCGTTTTGTTTCAAGGAGTATGGCCGTCTTGCCTGCAAGAATGTCGGTGCACCACATGCATGCCTGCTGCAGGAAGCCAGGATAGGAGCCTGGAAGTGTAGTTACAAATGCTTGTGAGCCACTGCATAGGTTCTGGGAATCAAAACCAGGTCTTCTGCAAGAAAAGCCAGTGCTCTTAACTGCTGTGTCATCTCTTCAGGCCCTGATTTGCTCATCTTTTACACTGACATCCTCACAATTAATACTACATCATCATATTGACAAATTATAATCTATTAATCTATTCCTAACAATGTATTCACTTCCCTTAGTCTCCACAAGCAACTATACCACCAACCCTGAGAAGAACGCATCTTTGTCTTACTCTGCAGCCATCTCTAAAGTGCGGAGATCACAGGTGTGCGCTGCCGTTCCTGGCGAGAAAACTTCTTTTAAATGGCAACTGTCGTCTCAGTTCCCACAGCAACCTACTTCACTAAACTTGTACATGCAAAGAATTCTTAGAAAATCCTAAATGAAGCCTGATATACACACACCTGTAATCTCAGTACTTGGGAGGTAGAGGCAGGAGGATCCAGAGTCTAAGATCATCCTTAGCTTCAGCCTCCTACTGAGTCTGAGACCAGTCTAGGCTGCATGAGATCCTGTCTCAAAAGAAAAAGAAAAAAGAAAATCAAAACTTCACAATCAGATAAACTGCATGACTTTACTCTCAGTATTATTTGAAATTAAGATGGTATTTCATAAACAGTAACACTGTAAATACAATTATCACTGTGCAGGAATTTGTGTATGACCAACCAAATCTAAAAAATGAAATAAGATTCCCTAGTAGGTCAGTCAACTCCTTAAATTAAGTCCAATTCAGAAAATAGAACATCTTGGGGTCAAAGTCAATCTAGGGCAGAGAAACAAGGATGCACCAATCTCCATCTAACACTTCAGAAACTTAAGACACCAAACAAAGATATCCGTATGGAAAGAGTGTAACTTAGGACTTCTCTGAGACTTCCATTCCTATCATAAAACACAGTCTGAAAGCTAAAACCACTGAGTTTCATGACAACAGTACTTCAGCACTTAAACAGTCTCTTGTACTTACCTGAGGCTTTAGCACGTAGCTTCTGCTGTGCTGGCAAGCATTATCAATTATGTCAATTATGTATTTTTCCATTACTTCAATAGTTTTGGGTTTCAATTCCCTGTTATAAAGTACTGAATTAATAAAGTACCTTAGCTGCAGGGATCTCTAAAAGAGCTCCAAGTTCTTCAAAGGTGATATTGTTATATAATTTGCTTGCTGACAACAAATTATGCTCAATAACAGCTCTGTCCAAGATGCTGGAACCTTAAATAAAAAACATAAACTCAGTAAATGTTTGAAACTAGTTTTATACTTAAAAGGATATGCCTTTAATTTCTAGGCATGTAATAAATCACTAATATCAGTGTTACTCCTCTGAACAATACATTACTAAACCTTACATTTGATAAGATATTATCATTATCATTATTATTATAGTTTTTCATGACAGTGTTTCTGTGTAATCCTCGCTATCCGGGAACTCACTCTGTAGACCAGGATAGTGTCAAACTCTGAGCTCTGCCTGCCTCTGCCTCCGAAGTGCTAAGATTAACGGCAAGCACCAATATGCCAGGGAACATTTGCCATTTTAGTTTATATACAATAAATTACAGTACTTAGAAAATCAGTGCGACAGCTAATCTTCAACAGCCAATCACATATGGAAACACATCTCTGGCTGTGTCTGTAAGGGTGTTTCCAGATAGGTTTAACCGAAGAACTAAAGACCCAGGGGTCCTGGACTGAATGAAAAGGGGAAGCCAGCAGGAGCACCTGTGCGTTCTCTCTGCATCTTTACTGTAGACACAATATGACCAGCCACCTTGCACACCTGCCCTCATGCCTTGCACACTATGGTGGTCTGTATTCCCACACTGAGTCAGAGTAAATCCTTCCTGTCTTCAGCTGCTTCTGTCGGGTGTTATGTCAAGGGAAGGAATAGTACAGTGAGCAGCTGGTGGATAATTACCAAGAACGGATTCAGCCCTTTGCACTGCGGTTCCATCACCTTTCCCTTCCCTGCTTCAAGCACACACTCTTATTAGCAAACAGCAGCACAACAATCATGCAATGTGCTCTGAGAGCCTCTTAAAATCCCTCATCTTAATTTTCTAATGTTTATTTTTATCTTTAAATGTGTGTATTTGGGGGCATCATATTCTCTGTGGCTGAATTACGGGGCAGCGTGAGATGTGGGTGCTGGGAACTACTGCAGGTCCTGGGAAAGACAATGCATCCTCTTCTTTTGTTTGTTTGGTTTTTCGAGACAGGGTTTCTCAGTAGCTTTGGAGCCTGTCCTGGAACTAGCTCTTGTAGAACAGGCTGGCCTTGAACTCACAGAGACCCTCCTGCCTCTGCCTCCTGAGTGCTGGGATTAAAGGCATGTGCCACCAACGCCCGGCTTCAGTGCATCCTTTTTAACTGCTGAGGCATCTTTCCAACCCTCATCTCATTCTTTTGGTCATCCATAGGCATCTCACTGTACCGCAAATGTGAGACAGTTCCTGAAAGTAAGACCGGCTACTTTTCCCCAGAATTCAGGAACAGAACCCCATTAAAAGTTAGGGAATCTAGCACCTTGGAAAGCCCTGGCCTCAGCCCCACCTGTTTTTGTGGGCTCACCCAGCCTTTATATCTTTGTTGAGCGTTTACTAGCTCCGGAGCTACAATAAGGATATCCAGAGACCTCCAGGGAAGCAGCTACAAATCTTTCCTTATAACAGCCCACCACCCTGTCACAGTGAAGAGAAGAGAGAAGACAAAAAGATAAAAAATGATTTAGCCAAGGCTGGGGACACAGACTGGTATAGTGGTAAAATGTTTGCCATTGAAGGCCATGAAATCAATTCCAAAAGAAAGAAAAAGGGACAGACAGTGGGAAAGGAGAATTGTGAGTGCTTGCACATGCACACATGCACACACGCACACACACACGCACACACGCGCGCACACACACACACCTTGAATAGCTGCAAAGCAGAAACAATCTTCCTGTTCATCAACCCACAAATAAGTAAAATGGCACATTCATATAATAGAGTATTATTTGGCAATAAAAAGGAATGAAATATTAATAGCATGGACGAGCTATTACACTAAATGAGAGAACCCAGTTATGAAAGGTCATAATAATATTATGATTCCATTAATATGAAATGTCCAGAACAGACAAATCTACAGGGCAAAGACTACACTGGTAGTAACGCTGCATGGCGCTGGAGTTAGAATAAATGGAAATGTCCATGCAAGGTAACAGGGGCAGCTCTTACAGGAAGGCGCAGACAAGCATCTTCTTTCCTGCACAAACCCAAGAATCACTGCTCTTCAGAGATACTATGAATATACTATGGGGGTTTGAATAGGAATGATCCCATAGACTCATGTGTGTAAATGCTTGACCCATAGGGAATGGCACTATTAGGAGGAAGTGAGTCACTGTGGGATCAGGCTTTGAGATCTCATATATGCTTAAGCCATGCCCAGGGTGACAGTCTCCTTCTGCTGCCTGTGGAACAAGATGGAGAACTCTCAGCTCCTTCTCTAGCACCATGTCTGCATGCTGCCATGCTTCCTGCCATGATAATGGACTGAACCTCTGAACTGTAAGCCAGCCCCCATTAAATGCTTTTCTTTGTAAGTGCTGCCATGGTCATGGTGCCACATCACAGCAGTAGAAACCCTAAGACAGTATTATTCCACTTTTATGTCCAGAAAGCTCAAATTCAAATCCAAAGATCAACTATATTATTTCTGGAAACTTTCTACTTAGCTTGTAATTAATTTATGTATCAGACATTTGGTGTAGGAGGTCCTTCTGTTTGTGTGTTGCTTGCATTGGATAATGAATAAAGAAACTGCCTTGGCCTGAACTTAGGTAGGCGGAGAAGACAGAACTGAATGCTGGGAGGAAGAAAGCAGAGTCAGAGAGAACCGCCATGGAGCCGCCAGAGTCAGACATGCTGAATCTTTCCTGGTAAGCCACGACCTCGTGATGATATACAGATTAATAGAAATGGGTTAAATCAAGATGTGAGTTAGCCAATAAGAGGCTAGAGCAAATGGGCCTAGCAGTGTTTTAATTAATACAATTTCTGTGTGGTTATTTTGGGCTAAGCTAGCCAGGTGGCCAGGTCAAACAAGCAGGCTCCTCCCTACAACAGACATTTTTAAAAAAGAAATCATGGCCAGGTGGTGGCAGCTCCCAGCAGTTCAGACCAGATCAATGTCACTTTTCAGCTAGCCCCAGTATAAATGACCCTCACAACTTATTTCTCTTTGGTACAGGGCGATGGTGAGTCCAGGGCAGCGGATCTAGCTGACAGGCAAGCTGAAACTAATTCAGCTGAAACATGTTTGCATGTTTCTCCATGTTTACATCTGTATGTTTACTATCATGGTAACTATAGCAAGTACTTTAAAACATCTGTAGACAAATGTACAAAAAATTATTTTATGAAGAAAATATTAAAAAAATTTCCTGGCAAAGACATTCTGATTTAAGCAAACACATTTAACCAAAACCTACAAAAGGAAATCTATTCTGATTAGCAAACTCTGATGAACCTTAGGCAAGCACTGAGCTAAATTTTGCCCTTAATCAAGAATACGTAATTATACTCTATTACAATCTGCTACTTAATGTTATTTACCAGTGGCTTAAGATTTTTAAAATCCAGGTGCCATAGGTATTTTCTATAATTTTTCAGTTTTCACAAGTTTCAAAAAAAAAAAAAGATAGAAAAGAAAAAGCATTATTTCACAAAATGCTTTCTAACGGGGACTATTTCAGAATACACCACACACCTATGTCAACCATTTGTCAACAGTCCTCTTTTTATTTATCAGTAAGTATTACTTGAAAATACTAATCTAACCATACTTCCTAGTCTACACCTAATATTTACCACCACATACACGTAAACAGTGATCATTACCATCGGCTGTAGTTGCTTTTTGGTGAGGCATCAGCATTGCAGCAAATTCTTGAAGCTGGTTCCCTCTGATAATTCTATCAAGGTACATTTTCTCTAAGATTCCATATGCAGCAAGTTGCTGGCACCGTTCATCCTTAAAAAGAGTAGCCAGCATCCGAGAACGCTGCTGTCCTAGAGGAAACATAGGCGTGTCAAATACTCTGTTTCTTCAATGACAAAAAAAAATCACATTCTATGATCCCATTTTTGCCCACTAAAATGCAATCCCCATAATATATATGTGTATAATATATGGAATGTTCTAGAAAGACATTGCTCCACTTAGTTAATGGTCAGCTGCAGTATGTATGGGAAATACAGAATTGGAACCTTCTAAGGCCCTACTCAATTTTTTTGTCAACCTTAATCAATTTGCAACTTTGTTTCAAATGTTTTTGCTTAGAATCTTACTTAACATATACTGTTAGTTAACTCATCAGCCTTGAACTCAGAGCTAACACTATAATTCTGCCAAAGTGAAGTTTACATGACACTATTTTGTCACACAAATCTTCACATCAGACTGCTGGATACATCTATGAGCACTAGAGGACATGGTAGTCCCAACCCTTGGAGGCTGACGTAAGAAGATTGCTGGGAGTCAGGCCACCTCTAGCTCCCACCAACACAAACACACACACACACACACACACACACACACACACACACCCCAAAACACTAGAGAACATCCAGCGGTATGTTAGGGGACTATTTTAAATAGCAAAATCATCACTAAAAAGCACAAAACCATAGAGAACGAAAGGCCAAGCAGCCCACAAGCACACGCTTGCCCGCAGTGCAGACGCCGAGCTATAAGAAGGCAGAGCACTACAAGGCCACTCTCAGCTGGAAGCTAGAATTGGATAACTCGGATTTGCTAAAAAAAAAAGCTGAGAGTTTGGATTAAAAATAAATTTTAAGAAATAGATATGTTCACTAACAAAGAACCACAGATAAATGAGGATAACTGGATATTCACATAATAGACCAGGATAGAGATCTAAGTGTTCCACGGGGTTGTAAGCCCAGGTGACTTCTATTTTTTCTTGCATATTTGTATTTATAGAACAAACATGCATTATTTAGTTAATAAAAAAATGTATATGCCCAGCATGGAATACCCTTCTGTAATCCCAGAACCAGCCTGAACTACACAGCAAATCCTAGGCCAGCCAAGCTGAACACTAAAATCTTGTCTCAGAAACAACAGCAACAACAAATACTCTCTGCTAAGAAACAATACAGTTTCAATGGACACATTTAAGAACCTTTATATGACTGATGACTAAACCACCAAATGAACAGATATAGTACTGTCAAAAACTATCAAAGGCCAATGCACATGGAAAGAGCTAGGTATGCTGGTACACACCTTTGATCAGGCAGATCCCTGACAAACAAGGCCAGCCTGGTCTACAAAGTGAGTTATACAACAGCCAGGGCTACCCAGAGAAACCTTGTCTCAAAATTTAAAAAAGAGAGCAACAGAGAATGCAAGGTTACCAACAATGACCTTTTCTTGCTGTCCTAGAACTCACTCTGTAGACCAGGTTGGCCTTGAATTCACAGAGCTCCACCTGCCTCTGCCTCCTGAGTGCTGGGATTACAGGCGGGCTTCACCACTGCCCGGCTCAACAATGGCTTCATAAATACACTTGAAAAGATGCTTAACATTCATTATAAATAAAATATGAATTAATGCCAATTTGTAATATCATTTTTCATCTACTAGATGGGCAAATAGTGAAAACAATTGTTAATAACTGTGGACAGTCAGGTACTCATGAGAATCTGTTTATAGTGTGTTATTTGGCACAACGCACACTTTCTGTCAAAAGGCTAAAATATATACCTTTGAACTTAGGAGTTTAACCTAGCCATAAACTGTCCCCTGTGTACAATCACTGCTGCATACAGGTGTGTTCCACCTCTGACACTGTGAAATGATGTTATCAACTACAAAGTTCACACTGAAGAACCATACAATTGAGTTTGAAACAAACAACAAGAAACCCTCATATTTTAGGTTAGTTCATAATTTCATGTTGGATCATAGTCACAGCTATCCTTGGCTGCATACAGCCTACGGGCCACAGCTTGGCTATGTCTGAATGATAAAGTAAAACAATAGAAAATCATGGTGAATCTATATAATAACATGTAGTAATCACTGATACTTAGTTGCAAGAAAAAGTAAGTGGTGGCTTAACCCTTAATCCTAGTACTCTGGATGTCTGTGAGTTCAAGGTTAGCCTGGTCTTTATAGGGAGTTCTAGGACACCCAGAACTAAATAAAGAGACCCTGTGTCAAAACAAAAGAGGATATTAAATGGTAGTTCTAAATATGTCACAGACTCTCAACTTATTACAGTCCTTGGAAGATTTCAGAATGATTAGAAAAGCCATGGCTTAGAATTAACATTCACAATGGTCTTTTCTATTTAAAAGCTGCACTAAATTTATATACTACAACTTAGAATTAGCATTCACAATGGTCTTTTCTATTTAAAAACTGCACTAAATTTATATACTACAACTTAGTAAAAGTCTTGTACGTACTGAGGAAAAGAATGATTGCGAGGTCTAAAACTGAAGCTCAAAGGTTGAAAAAATAGAAAAGTAGAATACTTTGATCTTTTTAAAGACTATCACATTTACTTATTTTGTGGACACGGAGAAAAGACACATGCCATGGTACACCAGTGCAGATCAGAGGACAACGTTCTCTTCTTCCACCATGTGGCCATCAGGCAACAAGCACCTCTATCTAATGGAGGAGTCACCTTAGCCAATCTCTAGATTTTAATCTTTGTTTCCTCCTCTGTAGTCCTCATTTAATTTAGGAATCATTTTTTCTTCGGTGAAATTTTAGAAATAAACTCTTTGCCTCTTAACTATTCTTAGCACGTGGTTAACAGGCTGATTACATTCACTTTAAATTTTTTAAGATAAATCATTTTTTCTATTTTTGTTTACATGTTTAAATTCACCTTAATTGTACAAAGATACCCCCCAGAAAACAGTCCCTTGTTAACTATTCCATCAGTTACCTCCTAACATTATTGCACAGAATACAAACCTGGCCACGTAAGCACCAATCACAGCTTACCTGCTGATGCTAAGATGGTGCAGTGCAAAGCATGCTTCAAGGCCTCTAGCCTTTCACTTTCATGGACTATTGTCTTGTAAGAGAGTTCATTGTACCTTTGGGCAGCTTCAATAAATTTTCTTCTGTAATCAAGGACACGTGCATAACATACCTGCACAGGGAAAACATTCCAATTAGGGTAAACTGGAAAGACAAAATATCATATCATAGTTAGGGTTTCTACTGCTATGACAAAACACCATTACCAAAAAACAAGCTGGGAAGGAAAGGGTTTATTTGGCTTCCACTTCCACATCAACATTCATCATTGTAGGAACTAAACAGGGCAGGGACCTGGAGGCAGGAGCTGATGCAGAGGCCATGGAGGGTGCTGCTTACTGACATGCTTTCCTGTGGCTTGCTCATCCTGCTTTCTTATAGAACCCAGGACCACCAGCCTAGGGATGGAACCATCCACAATGAGCTGGATCCTCCCCCACTGATTACTAATTGAGAAAATGCCTTACAGCTGGCTCTCATGAAGGCATTTCCTTAGCTGAGGCTCCTTCCTCTCTGATGACTCCTGCTTGTGTCAAGTTGACACAAAACCAGCCAGTACACAGAGAAAAGAAGCAAAGAGAATTTCCAAAATATATAAACATTAAGAGATGTTATGAAACATCTTGTTATATAATTTATCAATATAAAATTAATTCCAAATTACTCATCTGTTACCTTATAGTGTATTTGTAACTGTTCATTCGTGGATTCGTTCTGAAGCAGGGATGCTCGATTTATGTAAGCCTCAGCCTGCACAGGATCATCATCCTCCAGATACAGTCTAGCAATCTTCAGGTAAGTCTCCAGCTTGTAGTCTACATTGTATTGTCTAGGATAAATAAAACAAACAGACAGACTATTATGTCAAAAAAAACTTTTAACAAATAATAAAATTCTTATTATATTATGTTATAGAAAAAAGCTAAGATTCTCTGATCTTTTTAAATTTTATTCTCACTGGTCATATTACAGCTGCTTCTGATCTTCAAGTATCTCATAACACGAAGATCACAAAGACACAAGTGTCAAGTTTCAGCTTATCAGATACCACTAGTGGAACTATATCCAGGCTCAGCCTGCCTAGGGAACAATCTAGCAATTAGTTCCTCAATTATCCTTTGAACTCTTTAAATTTATATGCCCTTAATCCACTATACTTTACCTCCAGATACCAAATACTAAAAGACAATAAGGGATATGCCTATGTACTTATTACAAGGAAACTAATTTGTAAAGTTACTCATAAATACTTACGTTAGGAAAAAAATGGAAATCCTTGTATAGTATTTATAGGAATGAAGTGTGGTGTGTAAAAGGTAGAAAATGTAATGATAATCATTAGTAGGTGCTTACAGACACCATCTATTTTTTTTTAAGTTAATAAGTGGGCTATGGCTGGGCATGGACGCATACCTTCCACCCCAGCACTAGGGAAGCAGAGGCAGGCAGAGCTCTGTGAGTTCGAGGCCAGCCTGGTCTACATACGAGGCAAGGCTATATAGCAAGACCCTATGTCAAATATACAAACTGTGGAATTCACTAGTATATTAAACATCATTAAAATAAGAAATACACTTTCATACATACAACAACATGTAATCTCTTTTTTTTTTTTTTTTTTTTTTTGGTTTTTTGAGACAGGGTTTCTCTGTAGCTTTTGAAGCCTGTCCTGGAACTAGCTTTTGTAGTCCAGGCTGGCCTCGAACTCACAGAGATCCACCTGCCTCTGCCTCCCGAGTGCCGGGATTAAAGGCGTGCGCCACCACCGCCCGGCTGTAATCTCACTTAGAGTAGTGCAAAGAAAAGACTTTCAGTTTCTTCCTTCCTCATTGCTTATATTCTATTCCAGGAACGAAGAACTGGAAACCTCACATAACTCAAAACTCATAATTCAAGATTAATTCTCATAGAAAAGTAACATTTTCTATTTGCAGCCAAAGAAGCAGTAATACCTTGTGACAAGGGAGAAAAAAAAAAAACCTTAGAATTCACTTGGCTCCCCTCTGAAATTAATTCTTTACTTGGTTTGTTTTTTGTGGGGGAGGGATAGATCATGGGAAGGATGACTATAGAATTAAAATTGCTTGTTTAGCTTATTTATTATCAAAAGTTTGTTTTCCCATTCACAACTCAAATTTATATGAATTGCTATAACATGTTAAGCTTCTTGAATTTTTCAATTTTTTATCAGGTGCTCTATTCATTACTTTAGAAGTCAGACTGAGTAACTCCTTAAAGAAAGAAGCTCCCATTTATCCAGTTATATTCCTGTCCGTCCTCTCACAGCTCCCACCAGTTCCATCCGGCTTCCTGAGAGAAGCAATCAGAGTACTTGCACGAACTCCACCCTATCACCAGAACACACAGCCTGTGTGTCCTCTGTGTTCCTCACATCCCTGGGACACATCTGCCCACCAGGGGACAGTTGGCATTTCCAATTGTTACAGAGAGGCACGGCAACATTGATGCCCCGAGAAAGAGCCAGACATTGCTAACCTTGCCCAGGCCAGCCCCTAGACAAAATGCCCCACTCTTACTAGATTGCTTTCTTTTTATACACATATTCTCTCTCCTACATTAGTAGTAGGAAAGAGTGTTAGTGAGCACTTATACATGTCTATCCAAATCCACTATTTACTATACTTTTGTCCTGTTTCCAGAGGAATCCCCACCAACACTTGGGCTGCATTTCTCCAATCTTCTTCTTTCTCATAAATAGATGCAAGATGCTGTCTTATGGAAGCAACCTAGAATGACAGATAAAGATGTTACTCTAACAGTGCTCTCACCAATGGATTAAGCTGGTAAGAAATTCACAGGTTTATGTAAAATCATCACATTTTTTTATAAGGCTTGCATTCACAGAATATCAAAACACTGAACTGAATCAACATATTTCCATAATGTGTATTTTTGGCAACATTGTTTCCAGTATTAAATTTTGCTTTTGTGTTGCTGCATACATATTGGAGTTTCCCTATGTTTTTAATCTTAACTTATAAATAATCTTAATAGGGCTACTAAGATTGTTCTAGGAACAATGCAACAAAAGCCTGTAATCTGAGTTCGATCCCCAGAACTAATTCTGCAGAGCTGTCCTCTGACCCCTACTGTGCCCAGCGGCACATGTTTACACACCCACACACCACATCATAATAGAGAAAACTAAACAAAACCTTTACTAATGCTCCAGTGGGAGCTGTAATATACTAATACTTATTTGATTTTACATTGTAAACGCTGTTTGACAGTTTTATACAAAATATGAAACTGAGGAATTATCTCCTTTAAGGAGTTAATAACATCAGATCATAAAAATAATCTATTATCTTAAGATCAAAATCTGCTGTTCTAACCCAACATGTCTGGTGCACATATGAAGTCACAGAGAGTGAGGCACTAGCACAGCCTGCACAGGTTCAAGCCAGACAGGACTCCAGCACCGAGACATGGAGCAGACACCTGACCAAGACGCTGTTTACAGCTAATGCCCTGTGGCAAAGGGAAAACCAATCTCTCTGGATCTACAGGGCCCATACCTCACTCAGTGGTTATGTCTGTGGACTTTCTGTTTCAATTTTGCTTTTTTGGAGCATTTAGTTTATCTTCATCTTATGTGCATTTGGTGTTTTGCCTGCATGTAAGGGTATTGGATCCTGGAGTTACAGTTGTGAGCTGCCATGTGGATGCTGAGAACTGAACCCAAAGCCCTCTGGGAAGAACAGTTAGCTCTTTAACTGCTGAGCCATCTCTCCAGCACCCGGCATTTTTTTGTCTTATTGATCTTTTGCTTGTCAGTTTTGATTTTTGTTTCTATGGCTTTATAGGTTTTTTTGTTTGTTTCTTGGAGGCTTTTACATTTTGTTTTAAGACAAAAAGAACATAAAGTTGGGTGGGCAGGGAAGTGGGGCGCATCTGGGAGCAATTGGGGAAAGAGAAAACATAATCCAAATATACTGTATAAATTTTTTTCAAAAAAAAGTACTGGAAATTAGGAACTTTTTGTTTTGTTTTGGTTTTTTGAGACAGGGTTTCTCTGTGGCTTTGGAGCCTGTCCTGGAACTTGCTCTGTAGACCAGGCTGGCCTCGAACTCACAGAGATCCACCTGCCTCTGCCTCCCAAGTGCTGGGATTAAAGGCGTGCGCCACCACCGCCCAGCTGGAAATTAGGAACTTAAACAAAACAACAACAAAATCTACAAGTCTAGACTTTTACCTGTTCTTCAAAGGAAATGACTCGAGGCTGGATCTTCTCCAAGGTGAAATGATAGATCTCCTTTGCTGTGCTATCTGGCAGGTTAGGGAGGTGTGTGCAGAAATCTGTCAGCAGCTGCCGTGAGATCACAAGACTGACGTTCTCATTCACCACTTGTTAAAAAATAAGATGAGAAATATCAAACATAAATAATTGTAAGTTTCCACTAAGCAATTAAATTTTACTTAAAATTACCATTTAAAAATTCCATGAGAAACCGGGTGGTGGTGGCGCACGCCCTTAATCCTGGCACTTGGGAGGCAGAGACAGGAGGTTCTCTGTGAGTTCAAAGCCAGACTGGTCTACAAGAGCTAGTGCCAGGACAGGCTCCAAAGCCACAGAGAAATCCTGTCTCAAAAAACCAAAACCAAAACTCCACAAAGGGCAGTCAATATATTACTCAGAGATTTATCATCTAGCGCTACATAGTTAGTTTCTTTATGCTGGATTTTACTGCTTATATATCTACTACAAGAAGGCAGGAAAAAAACACAGTAACTTTTCTAAGAAACAGAAAAGACTGAGGAAAATTTATTTCTTGAAAAGTTTACACTTTTCCTTTTTCCTCTTTATTTTTGTACAAAGGGAAAGCACAGAACACCTATACAAAACCTTAATTGGGATTTCAATTCTGAAGACAATTCATTTGAAAAATAACCCAGCTGTAAGTGGTTAAAAGTTTGGAATAAGACCCTCTCAAAGCACATTTACTACTGATTGTGTGGAGCAGGCTGACGAAGCTCTGGAGAACCACTCACAGTACAGGGCAGCAGGACAGTCCATTCTACTCACTCGCTTCCACAAACGCTTTCAAAGCTTCTAGTTGTTCTGTCCCGGATAACTGAATGGCTTTTTCCAGAATCTGACGATATCTAAAACAGTATCAAATACAAATAATGAATGTTTAGTTCTAATGACCCAGAATTACTAAGGAAGAGTCTCGAGTCTTAGATGGGCCTATGGACACTCCTGCTGGAGATCGACTATATTAATTAAAGGATGAAGACCTACCCACTGTTGGCACTATTCCCTAAATCAGGAATCCTGAACTACAGAACTGGGAAAGCAGGCTGAGCACAATCTCCAAGCACTTTCTCTCACTCTAGGCTGTGATGTGGCAGCAGCTTCAAGCTCCTGCTGCCTGGACATGTCACCAGGAACTGGGAGCTGAAATAAACCCTTTCTCCTAAGTTGTTTCCGGGTATTTTATAGCAGCAACAGAAATGAAACAGACATATATTGTCAAATAATTAAATTCTTAAGTTTATTCATCCCTCTTATTGTCTGTTTCTGATTTTTTGAGTCAGAGTCCAATGTGGGTCCAAGCCATCCTTGAATTCTCTATGTAGCCCAGATAACTAGGAACCCTTGATCCTCCTGTTTTCTGCCTCCCAAATGCTAGGATTCTGGGTGTGCCACCATTCCCTGGCCTATTTATTCATTTCTACCACTAATTATGACATTAACTCAGTCTTTTCAGTTTGCCCTACTTTCTTCCATTAATTTCTAGTTGGCAGTTTTCTTTACAGCACACTGAAAAAGCACCTCTTATGTTTTAGTTTCCAGTCCACCACAGCAAACACAAGCCTCGGAACTAGTGTAGCAGCTTGACGGATAAAGTTACTGTCGACCAGCTCTGACATGACACCTGAGTTCCATCCCTGGGACCCACACTGGAAGGAGAGAACTGATTTCCAGAATTTATTCTCAGACCACACATACACACAAGGTAATAAACAAATGTGATCATAACAGTTGGGAGGGGGGCTCAAGACAGAGTTAGTTCTCTTAGCCCTGGCTGTCCTGAAACTCACTCTTCTGCCTGGCTCTGCCTCCCAAGTGTTGGAGGCACCACAACCCGGCCAAAATCCTAACAATTTTTAAACACTAAACCCATAGTTCTCAGGTGCTACTTATAGTTTTTAATATTAGATACCAAACTTGTTTTTTAATTTTCAAACCCATCAGAAGAGAAGTAAACTCATAACTCTATGTTACTAACTCCATACAACTGAATCTAACGTGCATTTTTCTTGAAAAGTTCTAACTGGAATTAGAACTAAAATGCTAATTTTGGGGCTGGAGAGATAGTTCAGCCATTAAAGGCTAGGCTCACTGCCAAAATTAAATACCAATTTTCTTTCAAGTGTCCTTTTATTTATTTATTTGTTTGTTTGTTTATTTATTTGAGGCAGGGTTTCCTCTGTATAGCCCTGGCTGTACTAGAAACCTCTTTGTAGATCAGGCTGGCCTCAAACTCACAGAGATCCACCTGCCTCTGCCTCCCAAGTGCTGGGATTAAAGGCATGTGCCAAACTGCCTGGCATCTTATATACTATTTTTAAAAAGCATTAGTTAAAAACATTTTATTTTTGTTTTCTGAGCTAGGATCTCCTTCTATAGTCCAAGTTGGCCAGGGACTCAGCATCGCACTGGCTAACCTCAGAGAAATCCTCCTTTCTCAGTTTCCCCAGGGTTGGAACTGTAGACATGAGCCATCATACCTGGCTAGTCAGATGTATTTACAAAACTAATAACATTTCAATTACAGAAAGTGGTTCAGAATGAATCCTAGAAGAAAAACTTGCATAAAAAGGACCCAAACTCATTCAGACTGGTAACATATTTTGTAGGGACCATTTTCAAAGCTACCATCCAGTTTTGTTCCCAACTCATCCAAAATCCCCAGCCCTGGTCATGCAATGTTGCAAAGTTACAACATTGGAAGCAGATGTGCTAGCAGGTGTACGGAGGATGGAGGACGGACAATGGTAAGCCTTTAGAGACAACAGTGTTACTTTACATATTACCAAGTCTGACTCCGGAAGGGACAGGACTGGTGTTAGAAACAATGAAGTATTTCATTCTAGGTTCACACACACTCTCTCTCTCTCTCTCTCTCTCTCTCTCTCTCTCTCACACACACACACACACACACACACACACACACACACACGTACATACAATTTAAATTTTTTCTATGCCTATATTCATATATTTATTGATCTGGACACATTTTCAGATAGGTTATGCTTAATGATATATCACTTATTTTTTGATTGATTTATTTTCAAATTTAATTACATTTTATTAAATCAAGGTTATAGCTAAGTCTTATATTTACATTCTTCTAGAGTATTTTATACCAGCTAATATTCATAGATGAGTACTTAAAGATAAATTTGAAGCCTAACCTAAAGTTAAAATTTTTTTAATGCCAGGTGTGGTAGCCCACACCTTCAGTGCTAGTACTTGGGGCACAAAGCCAGGCAGATCTACATAAGTTCAAGGCCAGCTTGGTCTACAAAGTCAAGTTCCAGGACAACCAGGGCTACACTGAGAAATCCTGTCTCCAAAAAACCAACCAACCAACAAAATCAAGTTTTATTTACTTTTACTTTGTGTATGGGTGTTTTGCCTACATAGATGTTTGTGCACAATGAGCATGCAGTACCTACGGAAGCCAGAAGAGGGAATCAGACCTGGAACCGGAGTTACAGATGGTTGCTAGTCACCCTGTAGACAGGTACTGGGAAACGAACCTGAGTCTTCAGGAAGAGTAATCAGTGTTCTTAACTACTGAGCCATCTCTCTGGCCAATTACTAGTAATAGGAAGAGCACCAAAAGCAAATAGAAGTTTGTTTTTAATGTATTTAATTGCTCTGGAACAAAGGTGTCAGAACCCCTGGAACTGCAGTTACAGGTAACTGTAAACTGCCATGTGGGTGCTGGGTGCCCTGGAAGAACATCCAGTGCTCTTAACCCCTGAGCCATCTCTCCATGCCTACAAATAAAAGTTTTAAACTGACTGAATTATATTAGAAATGTCCTGCTTAAACTAGGTGTGATGGCATGCCTATAATCCCAGCACTTGGAGGCAGAAGCAGCAGTAGGATTGTGAGTTCAAGGCCTCCATGGGTACTGCATGTTCACTGTGCACAGGAACCCTGTTGTCACATAATAGCTAACCAAAACACAAAAGCAGAGCAGTGCATCCCGCCTGCAGCTCACTGTAGACCCAGCCCACAGCTCACTGTAGAAGCAGTGCACCCGGCCTGCAGCTCACTGTAGACATGGCGTGCCTGGCCTGCAGCTCACTGTAGACATGGCGTGCCTGGCCTGCAGCTCACTGTAGACGCGGCGTGCCTGGCCTGCAGCTCACTGTAGACGTGGTGTGCCTGGCCTGCAGCTCACTGTAGACGTGGTGCACCCGGCCTGCAGCTCACTGTAGATGCAGTGCACCTAAGACGTGGGATATCCTTCTGTATATGTGCTGCTTTTATTGATTAATGAATAAAGCTGTTTCAGCCAATGGCTTAGCAGAGTAAAGCCAGGTAGGAAATCTGAACAAAGAGAGATACAGAGAAAGAGTAGGTGGAGTCAAAGAGAAGCATGTAGCTGCTGGAGGAGAAAGAGGCCAGAACAGAACCTTACCCGGTAAGCCACAGTCTCATGGCAATACACAAATGAATAGAAATGGGTTAATTTAAGATGTAAGAGCTAGTTAATAAGAAGCCTGAGCTAATAGATCAAACAGTGCTGTAATTAATACAGTTTCTGTGTGATTATTTGGGTCTGGGCAGCCCAGAAACAAACAAGCAGTCTCTGCCTACACACTTGGCCTGCAGGTCACTGTAGAACAATGCACCTGGCCTGCAACTCACTGTAGACGCATGCAAATGACTACTGCTTTAAATCACTAGGTGACTGACTATATTTTGAGTTAGGAGTTCATAAACATGGCTAAATACTGGTTTGACTACATGTGACTTCAAAGTTTCTTTTTGTGTGAGTATTCCTCCCCTTGGAGTCCCTCCCATTCTCAGAAGTTCTTTCCCATTTTTCCTAAATAAAGCTGTTTACTTTGAAAAATAAAATAAAAAGTATATTTTCTGGGTTTTTTTCCTCCACATATAATGCACACAAACAACACTTATTCTGGACAGGGGAATCACTAAAACTGTCCAGGAGGAGTAGCAGAGAACCAGAAACCTTGAGTTAGAAGGGGCCCCTGCAGACACTCGTGCATATGCTCTATCTTTCCACTCTATTATTAGAAAATTCTAATACAGAGTCTACCTCGCTAGAGCAGATTACAATCTTATTTTTCTCTTCTGAAAGCCTTCTCAGTAAGCAAAGGCAACTAAGAGGTCTTCTGATGCTAACAACTTCTTATAAATGTTAGCTGGTCCTGGCAGGGCACATCTGTAAGCCCAGCTTTGGGGAGCCTGAGGCGGAAGAATCAGGAAGGAGTTCGAGGCCAGCCTGAGCTAAGAGAAACCCTGTCTCAAAAGAACGAACAAACAAGGCTGGAGAGATGGCTCAGAGGTTAAGGACGCTGACTGCTCTTCTAGAGGTCCTGAGTTCAAGTCCCAGAAACCACATGGTGGCTCACAACCATCTACAATGAGATCTGGTGCCCTCTTCTGGCATGCAGTCATACATGAAGGCAGAACATTGTATTGTATACATAATAAATAAAATCTTAAAAAAAATGAACATACAAAAAATGTTTAATCTGCAAATAGCTCCCAGCCTCTTCTGGATACCTTCCTGCACTCTAGAACTAGAAGTAGGAAGTTGTAAAGGTCATATTTTCATAGGATTGATTCAACCAAGACCTATAACCCATGTCCTGATATCTGACCTCAAAAAAAAGAACACTTTTTAAAAAAAAAAACTATATTCTGGTCAGGACATGGAACAAATGAACAGATAACAATCTAATCTATGTCCAAATAAAAGTAAGCTATTGCTGGGCACTAGCAGACCAACTAAACCAGGCCAGTGTGGGGTTCGGTGTGAATATGTAAGTAAGAGTCTTGGAAATCACATCTAAATCAAATGTTGAAGACCAAGTAGGTTAGCCAACTGAGTTAAGACAGGTTATCACAACAATTGCCTTCATACACTCCCCTCTCCAGTCCTTCTCTCTCCTCTATTTTTGACTTTTGGATTTTTTGAGATAGGGTCTCTTTATATAGCCCTGACTGTCCTAGAACTCACAGAGATCGGCCTGCTTCCAACCCCCAGGCACTGGAACCGAAGGAGTGCACCACTACCTGTGGCTTCTAAAGCTTTTCTTGAATAGCAATTAATTTACTTTCACACATGTGTTTTGCCTGCTTATATGTCTGGGCACCACATGCGTGACTGGTGCCCTTAGAAGTCGGAAAAGGGCCGGGCGGTGGTGGCGCACACCTTTAATCCCAGCACTCGGGAGGCAGAGGCAGGCAGATCTCTGTGAATTCGAGACCAGCCTGGTCTAAAAAAGCTAGTTCCAGGACAGGCTCCAAAGCTACAGAGAAACCCTGTCTTGAAAAACCAAAAAAAAAAAAAAAAAAAAAAAAAAGTGAGCTTTTGAGACAAACCTGGGTTCACATAGAAGTTATGTCCCATTCTGGCTATTTACTGATTTAATCAACATTTCTTGAACAACATACTGTATGAGAACAGAGGGTATCAGTATTAGAAATCTTGTATTTCAGAATTCCTTAATGTAGAAGCTTTTGTTTCTCAGTTCCCAATTTAAAAACCTGAAATGAACAGATGACATGTGTTTCATAAAGTTGTGTGGCTGGCAGAACTGTTTTGTTATGAGGGCAAACATCCTAACATTCTTACCCAGATAGTATTGGTAAATACCCAGGGGCAAGGCCAAGAATATTCTCAGGAAGCAGCACTGAGGGCTGCAGAGATGGCTCAGCGGTCAAGAGTGCTTACTGTTCTCCCAGGAGACCCGAAGTGAATAGCACCCATGACCACTCGTGACTCCAGGTCCAGAGGATGACTCCCTCTCCGGCACCCATGGGTACCAGCACACAGATGGCATTCACATTCACATACTCATGAATAAACTAAATCTTAAGACAAGAAGGAAAGCAATACTGAGGGAGGGGCTAGCTAGTACTGCGTGAGTTACCACTCATCAAGCCAATTATTTCATTTCCTCTGAACAATAAACTCATGTGGTAAACCGCCGCAGTAACAGCTTCCAGTGATTCACACCACCCTTGTTCATTCCCTTACACGATCACACTGCTATTAACGAGTTGGTGGTGCATTCCATTTCCTTCCCCTTGAATCTGGGCTGGCTTTGTTACTTGCTTTCATCAGGATTACACAGTTGATGGGAGACCTCTCAGACCGTCCATCCTCAGCTGGTTAGAACACTGAGTGGAAGCCAAGGCTAAACTATGGAAGGAGAAGACCCGGACAATAGCCACATTCTACACGAATCCAGTCCCAACTGAACTGCCAGCCAAGTCAATCTGCATAACTGAACCAGGCAAGCAACACACAAAATCCTGAGGGGAAAAGTACTTTTACACCACTAGCCATGTATCTATTAAGCAGAAATAGACAAAAGTAACAACCCATCGGAGACATACTACTTTTCATCTCCAATTCAGAGCTAAAGAGGAAAATAGTAAGCCGAAGTTCCAGAATTCTTTCCAGTTCAAAGAACTATACCTTATCTGATAACTAATAGCCTTACATTTTCTGAAATATAGTGAAAATGCAAAGGAAATACGAGAGAATACATATGCTAGTTTTACTTTCATCTAAATCCAATATTAAAACATGCAGAAAACAAACAAACAAGGAAGGAAGGCATAGTCCACTATTTCCAACTCCTGGAATAAGACCGTGTGTATTTACCAACTGCTTACCAAGAGCAATTCTATGACGTTTTGTATATTTCAAGACTGAACTCAGCTATTTAAGTGTGATAAGGACATAGACACACACTCATTTTGAAATCAGGTAAGACTAAGTCTCACCATTAAAAACTGCCATTTTTTTTAAAACAGAAAATGAAGCGTAAAGTAGTTAAGCCCAGGATATAACTAAATTTAGCAGCGTTTTAAAAGGCAGCACAACCACCACACAGCATGTATGTGTGTGAAACACACCCCGTTTCAAGGTGCGGGCCTGAACAAGAGTATACCATTAATTAGATCAACGTGCTCTCAATTGTCAACGTGTAAATATTATGATCAACCAGAGACATACTTTCAGCAGAAAGAGCCGGGCGTGAAGTAGCACGCCCTTAATCCCAGGACTCGGAAGGCAGAGGCAGGCGGATCTCTGAGTTTGGAGCCACCATGGTCTACAGAGCGAGTTCCAGGACAGCCAGGGCCACGCAGAGAAACCCCCCAGTCTCGAACAAAAAACAAACAAACAAAAGGCTCAGCAGAAAGCAAAGCTGTGAAATCTACAAAAAAAAAAAAAAGAACGACTGAAACTGTTCAACTACCTGGGGGAAGCGACACGTCTCAAATGGTGACTTGGAGTGGACCTAAGCATTCTACGGTTTCCACAAAATCCCTCAGCGGCCTGTGGAAACATCACTGTTCTAGACATCCTAGGCCGGGGACATTCTGTCTGTGTTCTCTTCTACAGAGCTGGTGACAGCTGAGAGTATCCGGAACATTAAGGACCCACACCAAGCTATGAACTTGAAAAGTTCTGGACGGCATGACAGCGTCCATATCTCCTCGGCCCCTACCCTCCTGGAAAGTCTTCTCGTAAAATCAAAGCAAAACAATACAAGCAAAAACCAACTCTGCCATCAAAGCCCAGGATATAAATTTATCTCCACCAAGGCGAGGGAGGAGGCGGCAGCAAACCCAAGTCAAACCCGGTGTGTTGGCCTCGTCATATACACTAACGAAGGCGGCCACCGCCGAGGGAGCCGTCATCTTTCTTGCCACGCTTCCAGAAGCCAAAGGAGCCCGTAGAGGACGGTAAGAAGGACGTAAGAAGCTGGCAGTCAGGCCGGGTCTTGGAGGTCAGGACCCCAGCACCTGGTCCCTTCCACCTTCTGCTGCTCCCAGCATTTACCGCCACAGCCTACTGCAGGCCCGCCCCCCTGAGCCCTCGGGCCTACCACGTCGGCCTCACGCCCGAAGGCCTCCGTCACCCCGAGGAAGGTCAGTTTGTATCTTCCCTCCCGCCTCTGGACTCCTAGGAAATACTCACTTGCCCGCCAAATCTTTATGTGAGCCACTCGAATTCATGAGCTGGGCCAAATCCTGGCGCACGGCAGCCGCCATCTTTCTTCCAGCTCAGCCCCGGCTGCGGGCGGGACCTCGCGCAGCCGAAAAGAAAACGAGTGTGGTCCTCCAGAGCGCGGCAGAAGGAACCTGAGGGGCCATAGAGTCGCGCCTTAGCGGGCCAGAGCGCCAGGTCTGGGAGCCGGAACTAGCTCCGCCCTCGGGGTTGAGTGACACGAAACTCCCGCCCAGGCTTCTCGAGAGACCCGGCTCTCACGCTCCGACCTGGGATTGGCTGGAGGACTTGAAGGCGTGTACCTGGTGCAACCTCAGTAAGGGCCCGGCTTGTCAAAACTACAGGGTTTTCCGTCAGTTCCGGTCGTGAGGATTACCGTTCGCCCAGTCTTCAAGACCTCTCGTAACTACCTATAGTAAAGAATGGGCTGTTTTTAGTTTTTACTTCCAGTTCGCTATAGTCCAACACTGAAAAAAGCAAAACAAACACAGGAGAGAGAGAGAGAGAATTCAACTGGGAGAGAATACACAAAGATCAACAAAGTGACCCTTCCAGGATAAGACTCCACCGTTTACTGTGCTGATGGCTGCATTTCCCCACCTGCGAGAAACTCAACTGCATTCTTCATCATCATAATAATGGACTGCTTCTGGCACATTCCCCTTTAAAAAAAAAAAAGTCAGGCTGTAATACCAGCACTCCAGAGATGGAGGCAGGAGGATCTTTAGTTCAAGACTATGTTCCCGAATTTAGCGAGTTGGAGGCCAGCTTGAAACACGAGAGACCCAAATCGAAGATACAGTATAGATTTAATGTACACACACATCCCTATGTATGTGTATTCCTTTTCTCTGTTACACTCTGTATCTCTTAAAAGTATTGGTCATATATCCCACTTTGTTCAGAACAATGCTCTTTTTTCATCTATTGTCCTAAAATAATTCTTAGTGATACTGCCGTTGCTTTGGAAACTGTTATCTGAATGACAAGTTATATGGCCATCTTACTTTTACATGAGATTGCATTCGTTATGCATGTATTCTTACAAAACTTTCCGAAAAGCCGGGCGGTGGTGGCGCACGCCTTTAATCCCAGCACTCGGGAGCCAGAGGCAGGCAGATCTCTGTGAGTTCGAGACCAGCCTGGTCTACAAGAGCTAGTTCCAGGACAGGCTCCAAAGCCACAGAGAAACCCTTTCTCAAAAAACCAAAAAAAAAAAAAAAAAAAAAAACTTTCCGAAAATACAATCAAATAAATGTAAGACTTTGTATTCTCTTCATTTCACAGTAAGTAATACAACTTGTTCTGCCTTTGGTGTTTTCAGTTTTTAGGCGATTTAGTAATAATATAAGTCCACTCCTTTTTTATTGTTATTTTTAAAAGTAGTGATGGTACATTATATTTAGTTCTTATACGACATATTGAGTAGTTTCTAAAAGAGCAACCAATGGTGCAGTGATTAATCTTATATATCCCTGATTTAAGATAAATGTGTTGGGAGCTCCACCCAGCCCCTGAGAAAGCCCACCATTGGCGGCTCCTCCCCGTGAGAAGCTCAAGACCACGCCTACAGGCTAGTTCCTCCTCCCTTTCCCCTCCCCCCAACACACAACTGCCACATGGTTCTCCCACGTGGTTTCTGTTTCTCTTCCCCTGGGACCACCCTGGAATGCTTTGCTCAGATTAAAACCTGGACTTTATATCAGCTTGACTAATTTATTGTTACCCACTACTGGGCTGCTGGGGAATATATTTTTCTCAATATGCAAGTAAAATACACTCCCAAAAGGGAATCAAGGTTTACACTATGTTTGTACATTTTTATTGATATTTATTGAGCTATACATTTTTCCCTGCTCCCCTTCCCTGCCTCTCCCCTCCCCGCTTCAATCCTCCCCAAAGTTCCTATGCTCCCAATTTACTCAGGAGTTCTTGTCTTTTTATACTTTCTACTTCCCATGTAGATTAGATCTATGTAAGTCTCCCTTAGTGTCCACATTGTTGTTTAAGTTCTCTGGGATTGTGGTTTGTAGGCTGGCTTTCTTTGTTTTATGTTTAAAAACCACCTATGCAATGACCAGATCCAGAGCCAACGATCTCCACCAGAACAGGTACAGGGAGTAACCGCTGAGCGGGTGAGCCGGAGCCAGAGACTGCTGAGGGTCCAGACAGGAATCTGGGACCTTCAAGGGAGTGGATGTGGGCCAACACCCCCATGGGTCTGGGCGAGAGTCTAAGACCTCCCAGGACCTAGGCCGGAGCCAGGACCTCTGTCAGCCTGGGGCGTGAGTGAAGCTGGGTCCTCCAAGGGAATAGGCAGGAACCAGAGATCTTGACAGGGCCAGGCGCAAATCTGGGACCTCAGAGAAAGTAGGCCTGAGCCGGGTCCCCTGTGGGTTCCGGCATTGGTTTGGGACATCAAAGGGAATAGGCAGGAACCTGGAACCCCTATGGGTACCAACGCAAGTCTGAGACCTCTGAGGAAGTAGTAAGTAGGTCCCCTGCGGGTTCGGGCACACCTGAGCATAGAACCTCCCAGGCAGTAGACCAGAACCAGAAACCTTTCCAGGTCCAACTCCAATCCAGGGACTTCTGCAGGAGGGAACCCAGACTAGGATTTACAGATACAGGTCAAAGCCAGTAACCTAAGCCAAAGTTGCCCTGAGGCAAGGAACTCCACCTTAGGCAAAAATTCCACAGGAGTGGAATTGAACAAGACTCCTAGGACAGAGAGAGCCAGAGGAAACAAGCTCCACTGGGAGCAGAAGCCAGGAGCAAATCCAGCCCTGAGAGCCAACCCAGTCTTGGGACACCTACAGACCAGGATTAAGCCAATGACCTGACTCAGAGTCCGTGACCTCCACCAGAACCGGTGTGGGACTCAACCAGTTACCTAAGACAAAGAGAGAACAAGCTCCACCAGGAGCAGAAGCCAGGAGCAAACCCAGTCCTGGGACACAAATGGATCAGGATTGACGCACTGACCAGATCCAGAGTCAGTGATGGTCACCAGAACAGGCCTAACTCCAAGCCAGGGACTTCTGCAAGAGGAGATCCAGACCAAGATTTACAGAAACAGATCAAAGCCAGCAGCCTAGACCAAAGTAGGCTTGAGACAACAAACTCCAAGGGAGCAAACCAAAACACAGGAGCACTGAGCTACCTCCAGGAACAGGAATAACCAATGGGGCAACTAGAACTGTGACACTGACTGTACCACGAGGGAAACCATCTTAGCTTTCCAATCTACTGGCACCTAGAAGATTATTCAACAGAATCTCAGACAGCACCAACCACACCTATTAGAGGAAAAGATGAGTAGAAAAGGCAAGATCACAAGCTACACCACAAAGAGCAACACAATACCAGTGAAATCCAAAGACCCTACAAAAGTAAGACCTGAACAACCAAATATGGATGACCCAGAAAAAAATGATCTAAAAAATAACCACAAGAGAATATCTGAAATTCTTAAAGATGAAATGAGGAATTACCTTAAAGAAATGGAAGAAAAAACAAACAAAAAATTGGAAGATATCACCAAATCACTTAAAGAAAACCAAGAAAAAGAACTCAAACATATAAAAGAAACTATTCAGGACTTGAAAACTGAGATAGGAAAAAATAAAGAAAACACAAGCTGAAGGAATTATAGAAACAGAAATCATGAGAAAAAGAGCAGGAACCACAAATGCAAGTACAAACAACAGAATACAAGAAATGGAAGAGAGAATCTCAAGTGCGGAAGATAAAATAGAGGAAACAGACTCATCAGTTAAAGAAAACATTAAATCTAACAAAAGCTTAACCCAAAATATCCATGAAATATGGGACAACATAAAAAGGCCAAATCTTAGAATAATAGGTATAGAAGAAGAAGAAAGTCAACTCAAAAGCACGGAAAATTTATTTAACAAGATCATAGAAGAAAACTTTCCCTACCTAAAGAAAGATATGCCTATGAAGATACAAGAAGCTTACAGAACACCAAATAGACTAAATCCAAAAAAAAAGTCTCTCGCCACATAATAATCAAAACACTAAACATACAGAGTAAAGAAAGAATATTAAGAGCTGCAAAGGAAAAAGGCCAAGTAACAAATAAAGGTAGACCTAAAGAATTACACCTGACTTCTCATTGGAGACAATGAAAGCCAGAAGGTCATGGTCAAGCATTATGCAGATATTGAGAGACCACGGATGCCAGCCCAGACTACTATACCCAGCAAAACTGCCGATCACCATAGAAGGACAAAACAAGATATTCCGTGACAAATCTAGATTTCACCAATACCTAGCCACAAACCCAGCCCTACACAAAATACTAGAAAGAAAACTCCAACCCAAGGAAGATGGCTACACCAACAAAAACACAGACAATTGATGATCTAATTACAGCAAATCCCGAAGAAGAAAAAAAACGCACAAAATAACATCACCAACGATGAAAACCAAATTAACAGGAGATAGCAACCACTGGTCATTAATATCCCTTAATGTAAATGGACTCAACTCACCCATAAAAAGGCACAGACTAACAGACTGGATACGAAAACAGAACCCATCCCTCTTCTGCATACAAGAAACGCATCTCAACCTCAAAGATAGACATCGTCTCAGAGTAAAAGCTTGGGAAAAAATATACCAATCACATGGACCTAAGAAACAAGCAGGTGTAGCTATCCTAATATCTAACAAAATAGACTTAAAGCTAAAATCAGTCAAAAGAGACAAAGAAGGACATTTCATATTAGTCACAGGGAAAATCAATCAATAGGAAATTTCAATACTGAACATCTATGCTCCAAATACAAGGGCACCTTCATATGTCAAAGAAACACTTCAAATATATAATAAATCATATATTAAACCCCACATACTGATAGTGGGAGACTTCAACACTCCCCTCTCACCACTGGTCAGGTCAATCAGACAAAAAGTGAACAGAGAAATAAGAGAACTAACAGAAGTTATGACTCAAATAGACTTAACAGCCATCTATAGAATATTCCATCCAAACAGAAATGAATATAACTTCTTCTCAGCACCTCATGGAACCTTCTCAAAAATTGACCACATGCTCGGTAACAAAACAAACCTCAACAAATACAAAAAAAAATTGGAATAACCCAAAGTACCTTATCAGATCACCATACTTTAAAACTAGAAGTCAACAGCAATACCAATTCCAGAAAACCCATGTTGATATCCAGTTATGCCAACACCAGTTTTTAAATATGCTTTCTTTTTTCCATTTGATATTTTTTGCTTCTTTATCAAAGGTCAGGTGTTCGAAGATGTGTGGATTGATATCTGGGTCTTTTATTCGGTTCCATTGGTCCTCCTGTCTGTTCTTATGCCAGTACCAGGCTGTTTTCAGTATTGTAGCTCTGTAGTAGAGTTTGAAGTCAGGGTTTGTGATGCCTCCAGAAGTTCTTTTATTGCACAGGATTGTTTTGGCTATCCTAGTTTTTTTGCTTTTCCAAATGAAGTTGAGTACCATTCTTTCGAGGTCTTTGAAGAATTTTTCTGGGATTTTGATGGGCAAATTTTTTGCACTTTGCACAAGGATTCTAGTACTTGCTCTGTAGATCAGACTGGCCTCAAACTCACAGAGATCTGCCTGTCACTGCCTACCAAATGCTGGATTTAATGGCGTGCGCCACCACCACTGGACTCCCCTGCCCCTTTTTTTGAGACAGGGTTTCTTTGTCCTGGAACTCCCTCTGTAGACCAGGCTGGCCTTGAATTCACAGAGATAGGATTGTAATTTCTTACAGACTTACTCACACCATTCTGGTGTGTTATCAGTGGCATATTCTCTCTATTGGGAAGGGAACAGAATAAGGGAAGAAAGTAAGTAGAGGTTACCCACACCATTACAATCCTGTTCTTTTGGCAAGAATGCCTAGCATCACTGAGACTGGAAACTTACTTTCCAATAAGGTATTTTTTTTTGGGGGGGGGGCAGCCACAATAAGCTAAGTCTGGGCAGGTCACCCAAAGGAAGTTCTTTACTTCCAACCATTATTACCTGGGACTCTGGCCATCAATGAATTTAAATGGAGTCTGTCTGGAGTCTCAATAGTTTACCCTGAGACAATGCCTGGCAGGCCGAGATTGCCCGATCCCCACCCAAGAGCAGACCATTCAAAGGAAATGCCTGGCATTCCAAGAGCTGTAGATAGAGACACCTGCCAACGCACCTCAACAGGACACCCCTAGACAAATGTCATCCAATCAGGAGCCCTAAACCTCAGAGACCCCTCACCCCCACCTCTACTACTATAAAAACCCAATTCTAATTGAGCTCGGGGCTCTCCGGATATTCCAATACATTGGACATGCAGAGAGACCGAGTTTGCAAACTTGATTAAAATAAAGGCTCTTTGCTTTCACATATGGGACTCGGTCTCCTTTGTTGGCTTTTGTGGGGACCCCGTGGATTTGGGCATAATATTTTTCAGGGGGCTTAGGCCCACGAGAGGGTGGGTCAGGTCTGTTAGCACAGGCCTCTCTTAAGTTATGCCTAAAGAACTTAGTAGGGCCTATCTGAAAATAGAAAGTAAAAAGAAAACTGGGGCTATAATTTATACCTCAGTGGTAGAGCACCTGCTTACCACTTAGGATGTAAGAGGTCCTAGACTAAATTCCCATTACAAGAATGAAGGTGAGGAAAAACTGAAGGAAGAAAGAAGAGAGAGATGGACCCAGGGGGTTAGGGATGGAGGAAATTGGTAGTACAACCTGTCCATCTGACCACCTAATGGTGCGGGAGAATTGTCTGTATTCTGTCAATCATGATTTAAATAAACGCTGATTGGCAATTAGCCAGGCAGGAAGTATAGGTGGGAAAACCAGGCAGGAAGTAGAGGTGAGGCAATGAGAACAGGAGAATTCTGGGAAGAAAGAAGCTCCCTCGCACTCCTGCCTAGACAACCGAAGAAGCAAGATGTGACCTGCCCCTCTGAGAAAGGTACTGAGCCATGTGGCTAACAGAGATAAGAATAATGGGCTATATAAGTTATAAGAGCTAATACAAAGCCTGAGCTAATGGGCCAATCAGTTTATAACCTAATGTAGACTCTCTGTATGATTTTCTTTGGGACTTGCTGGCTGTAGGAACTGGACAGGACGGAAACCCCAACTAGCAGCCCCTCCTGTTAGAACCTAAATATATCAGTGTGTCCTTTTTTGCAGTAGAATAGCTTCCTTCCCTGAGGAAGAGAGTTCAGCTTCGCACCCAGTGTTGCCAAAAATAAATCTACAACAATTTAAAGATCTTCAGTTGGATATACTTTTAGTTTTAGAATTAGGCACTTTTTTAAAATTGTTTTTACTGAGCTATATATTTTTCTCCATTCCCTTCCCTTATTCTCTCTCCCCTTGAACCCTCTCCCATGGTCCCCATGCTCCCAATTTACTCAGGAGATCTTGTCTTTTTCTACTTCCCATGTAGTTTAGTGATGGGGAAACTCTGTCAACCAATCACATCTAGTTAAGGCATGGATACCTGGAGGCCAGGAAGAAAAACTGGGAGAAACCAGGTGCGTGCCCTCTCTGCACAACTCCCACCGGACAGATAGGAAGTCAGACCTCCCACTCTTGTAGTGTGAGTTTCCACTTATAACCATTAAAAATATAATTGTTATCCTTGAGCTGGCCTGGTTATTTATCGTGCCGACCTAATTCACAACAGTTTAGATCCATGTATGTCTCTCTTAGGGTTCTCTTTGTTGTCTAGGTTCTCTGGGACTGTGAATTGTAAGCTGGTTTTTCTTTGCTTTTTGTGTAAAAGCCACTTATGAGTGAGTACATATGATATTTGTCTTTCTGGGTCTGGGTTACCTCACTCAGGCACTTTTCAATATAGACTAAATGTTCCTAGGAGACAGACTATAGTATAGGATAGCTATAGAGACTGAAAACAAAGGAAAGAAACAAGGAAACGTGAGCCTGCCATAGTGATTCATGCCTGCAGTCCCAACACTCAGGCAGCTGTGACAAGGGGACTCACGCAAGGCTAAGATTATCCTGGACTGAGGCAGTGAATTCTAGACTAATCTGTGCCACAGACTGAGCTCCTGTCTTAAAAGGGAAAAGGAAACGTGATCTGGCTATTTGAAAGTTATTTTCTTTGTAAGATAGGACCAAAATATAATTTGAAAAATCCTAGGTTACTTTAGGCTAATTTAGTTTTGTTTTTTTTAAAATATTTATTTATTTATTATGTATACAATATTCTGTCTGTGTGTATCCCTGAAGGCCAGAAGAGGGCACCAGACCTCATTACAGATGGCTGTGAGCCACCATGTGGTTGCTGGGAATTGAACTCAGGACCTTTGGAAGAGCAGGCAATGCTCTTAACCGCTGAGCCATCTCTCCAGCCCCTTTAGTTTTGTTTTTGAGGGATTTTTTTTGTTTGTTTTGTTTTTTGTTTTTGAGAAAGTATAAAAGGTTGAAGGAGTTTTACCAACATGCTAACTGAAACTGTTTCTTTGAAATAGCTCTTTAATCATGATTTCTCTAAAGGTGAAATAAATAGCTGGATGATACATGTTACTGTGAGTCATTCTATTTTTGAATTATAGTCTAGTCTTTAGGGGCAAGAGTGGAAGCAATGGGACTCTGTGATTTTTGTGTGACATGTTTACATCAGCTCAAATCCAGAATGTTAAATAATGAAACAAAAAAAAAGCCTCTCACGGGACTGGAGAGACGGCTCAGTGGTTCACAGCACTTGCTTCTCTTGCAGAGAACCTGGGTTCGAGTCCCAGCACCCATGTGACTCCAGTTCCAGGGGATCCAATACCATTTTCTGGCCTCCTCGAGCTCCCACACAGAGGTGGTACATATAAACTCACATAAGCAAACACACAAACACATGAAATAAAAAAGACACGTTAACAAAGTAATTTTTAAAATACAGGTTGAGGGGTTGGGGAGAAGGCTCAATGGGTAAAGAGCTTAATGGACGAGGAGTCTGGATTCCTAACACCCATGTAAGTCAGTCTATGACAGGTAAGTCCTGAGGGCTTGCTGAACAGCTGGTCTAGCTGAGAGAGCAGGCAGCTCGTTTTGTGAAAATAGGGTGGAGATGGGTGTAGGAAGGCCGCTGGTCTCCATGTGTGCGTGCATGGGTGAGTGCACAGCCACACACTGATAGAAAAGAGTGATCATAAAAGCATAGTCTCACTCTCAGTGTTTCTAATTTACTACAGAGCTTAGCAATTTTTGCGTGTTTAATTTTTGTTCCTTCTTAATAACTCTCACCTTTTCACCTCATCAAACCCTCTTTGGCATATCAGAATGGCCAGTACTGTTGCCCTTTGCATGCTGGGAGCATTCATAAGTAAAATAAAGATTACTTGAGTGCAGGGACAGCGATAGAGGAGCTGACAACCAGGACACTTACTAAGTGACCGGCAGAAGCAGCATCCGCATTGCCGATTCACGGAGCAGAGGAAGGAATGATTCATTCTCTAAGCAGCCCTGAAAAGAATGGCCAGGGAATTTATTATACTACTCAAAATAGTGCTTAGGTTAAAACTAGGAGTTGTTTGTTCCTGGAATTTTCCTTGTAACGTTTTCAGACTATAATTAGCTGCAGGTAATTGAAATCTCCAATGGTAGAATCAGGAAGGCGTGGCACAAACCTTAACAACTGTCCTACCTCAAACACAATTCCTTGATCTCATTGGGGTCAAGTGTGTGTGTGTGTGTGTGTGTGTGTGTGTGTGTGTGTGTGTGCGTGTGTGTAGTGGGTGTATATGGTGTTGGATGAAATTAAGAGCTACTATAATTAAGTGCATGTTGAAGTTCACTAGGGATTGAACAGCTGAGGGCTTTTCTGTGTTCGTTTTTACTATAAAATCTCTTTGACTATTCAGAAAGCTCTGTTTGCTTCCAGACAGTCTCTGACACCCAGTGTTCTTTATAGAAGTAATTGTTAAACCTGCCCTAGTTGGTTCCTTTCACATCCACACTCCCTCCCTTCCTCCCCTACCATCATCCTTTAACAGTTTTCTCTGTGGTTAGCCATTGCACCATATGGATCTCCTTTACAATAGTGTAAGGATAGCAAACATCAACATTACAACCCGCAGACTTGGGCGTTCCCAGAATCTACAGTTTCTGAGAGTTTTCTGGCTAAGGGTAGGTGCCACATCTGTCAAACAATGTGAACAATGTTGTCAAAAGCAACAGTTGCACTGCATTGAATGTTTCCTGTTTATTTCTATCCATTTGGTTGTTCCTTGGGGGACCTGATGGTGACGGCTGAAGCAGAAGATAAGAAGACTTCAATCCGGGCCATTAGAATCGTCATCGACCCATCCAGTCACTGTTTGCCTGAGTGGCGCTATCCCCAGAATTTTTTTTTTTTTTTAGGCAGACACAGGGGGCTGATGGTGGAGGCTCGGGAAACGTGGCACTCATCTGGACACTTGACTTTGATATCACTGGGGTCAGGTGCGAGTGGTGTAGTAGTGAATGAGGACAGATTCTCAATAGTGTTACACCTAAGGCATTCCAGATCAGAAATAACATATCGCACATGCATGCACGCGTGTGTGAGTGAAAGGGCAAGTGCATGCATGCGTGTGCACTCATGTGGAGGCCAGAGGTCAATGCTGGTGTCTTCCTCTGTCACTCTCCACCTTGCTTTTTGAGACAGGGCCTGTCACTGAACCCAAGGTTCACCAAGTGGCTTGACTGTCTCTTTGTCCCCAAGTATAGGCCCATATTTCTATATGGTGTGGCAGCCAGGCTCTGAAGCCACAGGCCCCACCTGAGGTGGTCACGCAGCCCTGCAGACAGGCTGTCACTGCCCTAACAAAAGGTCAGGATGTTGTTGCTCCTTTCTTTGTAATTTGGAGGATGCCTGACAGAGATGCTGATTCAAGCCTACGTGACAGCTAGCATACAGAGCAGACAGGGAGATGCGGATGTGACAAAATACCATTCACCTGGTTACCTATGAGACAGAATGCTAATGTATTTCACCCTCAGTTAAGTTTTGGTATAAAGACTGTTTGGAGAATAAACGAGAGGAATTTTTCAGGATGTGAACTCAGGACTTCATGAGGGACCACTGAGAATCTCCCTCCTGATAAAGCCATGTGAGTTGTGTCTTTATTCCTGTCTCCTCCATGCCGGTCCAGAGAGAGATAGTTTACATTGGGGTCTGGTCTAGAGAAATAATTGAGGGTCCGGGCTAGCACCGGACCCCGACACCCAAGGGACTGTGGATTTGAACTCAGGTCCTTATGTTTGATTGACAGGCACCTTATCCATTGAGCAATCTCCCTAGCACCAATATATTCTTTTTTTTTTTTTAATTAGGATTTCATGTGGCCTAGGCTGGTCTGGAATTTGTGTATAGCTAAGGATGATCTTGGACTTTTCATCCTCCAGTCTCCACTCCCCAACTGCTGGAATTATATGCACATGACACCGCTCCTAGCTAGGCAATACATTGTGTGTGTGTGTGTGTGTGTGTGTGTGTGTGTGTGTGTGTGTGTGTGTGTATCCACCCACCACACCCCAGTAGTGGGGTTACATACAGCACCATGTTTGCCGCCATGTTTAGCTTTTATAGGGGTGGGGCTGCTAGGGATGAGAAGTCAGGTCCTCACAGGTACCCAACAGGCACTTTACTAACTGAGCTATCTCCCGAGCCACAGGCTTTTTATTTATTTGTATTTTATGTACATTGGTATTTTGCATGCCTGTATTAAAACGATTAAGAAAGAAAGGAAGGTGAAGTGGGTACCTCTTGGCGGGCCCTGCCAAGGTCTACCACTAAGCAAACACTCCCTGTGCAACAGAGTTAGTGGAAGAGATTTATTGGGGGAGGGGACAGGGAGAGAATGAAAGAGTGAAAGGCCATGTCAGAGTTGAGACATGAGAGAGGCACGCAGCCAGACAGAGAGACAGACAGGGAAGAAACGAGGAAGAAGACAGGCAAGAGAGGAGCAAGAAGCAAGAGAGGAAAGAAGAGGCAAGAGAGCAAGCTGTGCCTGGCGGGCACCTTTAAGTGGTGCACATGTCACATGGCTGAGGGTGGAAAGGCACCTGGCGATAGGCAATGCCATAACTGAACTGCTTTGGCAGAACTGGCATGTGGGTGGTGGGAACTGAACCTGAGTCCTCTGTAAGAACAGCCAGTACTCTTAACCACTAAACCATCTCTCCAGCCCCAGCAATGTATTCTTAATGTCTAATTTTAATGGTGGTAACCTAGAAACCATCTGAAAAAGTGGTCTTAAATAAGGCAATATTTTTTTTTTGATTTTCGAGACAGGGTTTCTCTGTAGCTTTTGGGGCCTGTCCTGGAACTAGCTCTTTTGGACCAGGCTGGCCTCAAACTCACAGAGATTCGCTTTCCTCTGCCTCCCAAGTGCTGGGATTAAAGGCGTGTGCCACCACTGCCTGGCCAGAGGCAATAATTTTTATTAATTTGGTTTTGTTTATGCTTATCTTTGTTTTCTGTTGATTTTTGTTTCTGTTTGCTTAAAAAATAAATCTTGGGGAAAAAAATCTCTAATCCAAATTTCTTCACATTTAGGATTATATAAACAACTGACATGTTCATTGTGGTCAAGATCCAGAATTGTAGAGATATTTTAGTCTCTCTTCATCTTTACTTCAGATTCAACTGGTGGTTATTTGCTAAACAAGAACTCAGCCACAGCCCCAGGGAATTCTTTCCTGACAGAAAGCTCCCACCCTGAGAGGGAGGTTGTCCAGCGGCCCTCACTGAGGTAGGAGCAATTTTACTAAGTATTTTCTCATGAAGAGGACTGCACACTCGGAGGTAGAGCTAATTTAGGTTCCCCCGCTTCTCTCTCTCCTCTCTCTCTCTCTCTGCTCTTCTCCCTTCTCCCTTCTCCCTCCATAACCCCCTGAATAAATATCCAACTTTACTCTGCATGGCGTGCCTATCCATGTCTCTGTGTCTTGCCCGCCCACCACGTGTCTCCCTGCCTGGGACCAGCCACCGCTCAGGGACTGGCAGCTGTCTCTGCCTGGGACTGGCTGCTGTCAGGGCCCGCTGCCTGCCGCCACATGGCCTGCTACCACCACTTGGGGACCTACAGCATTTCTGCTGCCTACCGCCACTGGGGATCCTGCAGCGTTTTTAATTTTTCCATTACATTTGGTGCTGTGACTCAGATTTCTTTCCCTAGGCTGCTGGACAACTTATTCCTCAGGTCGCATGCCTGGAAAAAAAAAAAAAGCTCTATTTCTGTATCTTACTTAATACCACTGAGAGAGAAAAGGCAAGCTTGCGAATGCCTTGTGGCATCTTGTCAGTTTCAGCAGCTTCCTGAGACCCAAGAGTTTTATTTATTTCCTGAGATTTGTAAAAGTTTCATTTACTTTGTTAGTCTTCCGGAGCCTATCTTCAGGAAGTAATGTTTCAATTTGAATCAAGTAGTCTCAAGGATGGACTTGCTGTGAGGCCCCAGGTAGCCTCACATGATACTCAGGCCTCTGACTCTAGACTTCCATAATTAACAGCATGTCCCAGTTAGGGTTCCTGTTACTGTGATGAAACACCATGACCAAAATCAAATCAAGTTGAGGAGCAAAGAATTTTGTGTGGCCCATCACTCTTGAAGGAAGTCAGGACAGGAACTCAAGCAGGGCAAGAACCTGGAGGCAGGAGCTGATGCAGAGGCCATGGAGGATGCTGCTTACTGGCTTGTTGGGTCTGCTTGCTTGCTTGCTTGCTTGCTTCCTTTCTTCTTTTTCCTTCGTTATTAGAAACTGACTTCTCTATGTAACAGCCCTAGCTGTCCTGAAACTAGCTCTTGTAGAACAGGCTGGCCTTGAACTCACAGAGATCCTCCTGCCTCTGCCTACCATTGCCGGGGTCTCAGTCTGCTTTCTTAAGGAACCCAGGACTACCAGCCCAGGGATAGCCACACCCATAATGGACTGACCCCTCCCCCACAATCACTAATAATGAAAATTCCAGCTGGGCAGTGGTGACACCTGCTTTTAATCCTAGGATTTGGGAGGCAGAGGCAGGTGGATCTCTATGGGTTTGAGGCCAGCCTGGTCTACAGAGTGAATTCCAGGACAAGCTCCAAGCTCCAAAGCTACACAGAGAAACCCTGTTTCAAAAAAACCAAAAAAGGGCTGGAGAGATGGCTCAGTGGTTAAGAGCACTGCCTGCTCTTCCAAAGGTCCTGAGTTCAATTCCCAGCAACCACATGGTGGCTCACAACCATCTGTAATGAGATCTGTCACCCTCTTCTGGCCTGTAGGCATGCAGGCAGACCACTGTATACTTAATAAATAAATAAATCGCCGGGCGGTGGTGGCGCACGCCTTTAATCCCAGCACTCCGGGAGGCAGAGGCAGGTGGATCTCTGTGAGTTCGAGACCAGCTCTGGTCTACAGAGCTAGTTCCAGGACAGGCTCCAAAGCCACAGAGAAACCCTGTTGTGTTTTTTTAAAAGAAGGGGTGACCCAGCAGCTTGCTGCAGCTTGCTGCAGGTCCCCACTGCCTGGCCAAATCTGGATTTCTAAGAAAAACTGCATTCACATGTTGAAGGAGAATTATTGAATTCTCCTTTATAGGTTGATGTTGGAAGTCCCTGCTGCTTAAGGCTGCAGTCTACCATGCCCGGACAGTTCTCTGAGCCTGGCATAAAATAGAAGACTCCTTCCACTAACAGGAAGTCTATGCTCTACCTGACCCCATTTGGAGGCTGTCCCCGAGCTTGGATGCCTGACTTGAGTGTGACCTTTGACACAGTTCCCGGGAAAATGCTCTGTTGCCTCCCATAAGATAATTAGGTGTTGTGCTCCCATCTGGACCATGCTGCCAAATGCAAAGGAAACATACTAGGAGCACCTATTAGGCCGCGTCCCAGCTGCTGTCCCTGTCCTGTAGACTCCCCTCACTCTGGAGTGAGGTTGAGCTGTCTCGCTGAAGCTGACTCCTGGCAGGCTATTTTTGCTGTACTCACAACCTACAAAGCCCTGCATCCCATTGTCCCCCAGGCCTATTGCACACCAGACCACCAGGAAAGGGGAGACCCCACGTCGAGACATGGAAAAGATTTCTTTTTTTTGAGACACGGTCTTAATTTGTAGGCCTAGTTGGCCTGGAACTCCTTTTGCCCATCAGGCTGAGCTTGAACTCTACTCTTCCTGCTAGGGGTCTGGATTTATCTGGGTCTTTCACTACAAACATATGCAACAATAACAATTTTAATATTTTACTGAGTGAAAGAAGCCAGACAGTAAAAAATGAAAAACTGCAGTAATGGTCTATCTATGTGAAGCTGTAAATCACACAAAACTAATTTATAATGATATAAAATCAGAGTTACTCGGCGGGGCTGACGAGATGACTCTGAACTTAAAAGTAAGCACTGGGACTGGAGAGATGGCTCAGAGGTTAGGAACATTGACTGCTCTTCAAGTAGGACTTGAGTTCAATTCCCAGCAACCATAGGGTGGCTCACAACCATCTATAATGAGACCTAATGCCCTCTTCTGGCCTCTAGGTGAACATGCAGGCAAAACACTATACATAATAAATAAACCTTTTTTTTTTTTTTGGTTTTTTGAAACAGGTTTTTTTGTAGCTTTGAAGCCTCTCTTGGAACTCTCTCTGTAGACCAACCTGGCCTCAAACTTACAGAGATCCACCTGTCTCTCTCTGCCTCCTGAGTGCTGGAATTAAAGGTGTGTGCCACCACCGCCTGGCTAAATAAATAAATCTTTTTTTTTTTTTTGAGTATTGCTTCTATGGTTCTGAACCTAAGATTCATTCCCAGCAGCCATGTCAGGTGTCTTATACCTGCCCGCAGCTCCAGAATCAGGGAGCTATGACACCTTTGGCCTTTCCGGGCACCTGTATGTGCCCGTACACAAGTATATGTGTGCACATAATTGAAAGTAATAAAAATAAGTTTTACAGTAGTTTGGGGGCTGGTGAGATGGTTCACCAGATAGACAGGTGCTCACGCACATGAGGACAGAAAATGCCATGCTTAGTTTGTGGGACAGGAGAAAGCAACCAGTAAACTTGGCTTATAAGCATTGGTTTGCCGACGCCTGCTCTTGGTTAGTCCCTTTTACTAGAGAATGATTCAAGAAGAACTACGTGGTCAAGTCTCACTGGAGTCAAAGGAAGAGAAATCGTCTGAGGACATGTTTAAGTTTCTTTTGAAGATGTTCACAAGGGCTGGGGAGATGACTCAGAGGTTAAGAGCACTGCCTGTTCTTCCAAAGGTCCTGAGTTCAATTCCTAGCAACCCCATGGTGGCTCACAACCATCTGTAATGAGGTCTGGTGCCCTCTTCTGGCCTGCAGGCACACATGTGGATAGAATATTGTATACATAATAAATAAATATTTTTTAAAAAAAGAGGTTCACAAAAGAATACCCTGGATCTGTACCCAATCCGTGTACATTGAGTGTGAAGTTTATGTGTTTGGAGGAGCCAGTCATAAACTACCAAGAACAAAGGCGAAACCTTTGAGGGTTGTTGACTGAGTTTTCTGTCCTGCCCAGTTCCCGCAATTGTTAGGTCCCCAAAAAATACACAGAGGTCTACATTAGTTATAAACTGATTGGCCCATTAGCTCAGGCTTCTTATTAACTCTTATAACTTATATAGCCCATTATTAGCCCATTATTCTTGTCTATGCTAGCCATGTGGTTCAGTACCTTATTCAGCGGGACAGTAACATCTTACTTCTTCTGTGGTCGGGTCAGGACTGCAGAGGAATGGGCTTCCTCCTTCCCAGAATTCTCCTGTTCTCATTGACCCGCCTCTACTTCCTGTCTGGTTGTCCCGCCTATACTTCCTGCCTGGCTATTGGCCAATCAGCATTTATTTAAAATATAATTGACAGAATACAGACCATTCTCCCACACCAGAGGATAGTCCCATGAAGTGTAGGGCTGACCTGATAGCTCTTCTGTCTATGGTTCTTTCATTTTATTTCATTTTTTTTTTTTAGCCAGGCTGGCCTCTAACTCCTGATCCTCCTATTTCTATCCCCCTCTGGCGCAATGACTGCCAGTGGACACTGCCATGGCCCGGCTGGTGCCTTTGCGGTGACATCTTTTCTCTTCAGGATTATTCTAGGAAAGCTAGCTAAGAAAATAATACTTTACACAGCACAAGATCGTCATGAAATATGTGAACTACTCTTGCTTGGACTTCCCATGGCTACAGTTGGGAGCGGTCTGGTTCCTATCAATACTGAATTATGGTTACGCAGCAGATAGCTTTGTAGGCAGCTTTGAGTTCACAGGTCCTGGGCCAGTATGCGAGCTCCAGAATTTCTCTATGAGAGGGATAGAGATTAGCAGTTTGATTGGATGAGGGGCCAATCCTTCATGTGCGTAGCTATTTACATGGGGCTCAAGGGTCACTTTTTATGGCCAAGAAGAGGTATTGTCATAATTATATGTATGCTAATGTGTGCCAGTCTTCTCCAACCATGCAGTAGCAGTCTGTGCAGAGGTCTTCAGAGTTCTGCCTTGAAGCACTTGGGAATCCTCCTTTCCTCTCTACTAGAATTATACTTACACCCTTTGCCATGAAAGAATGTATTTCTTTCAACTTATTAATGTTAGGCTTTGACTGCATGACTTAATCCAGTCAGGGCGGCCTGGGCAGGAGTGATAGTGTGCTACTTGTTTGGGAGTGGTGTAAAAGAGACACCATGCTACCACTCGCTTTTCTGTTCCCGTCAACCACTAGGAAAATAGCATCCCATGGCAGCTAATGCTCTATAGCTTGGACCCCAGGATTATGAAAGCAGAAGGGAGAGGCACCTTGCCATTGGCCTGGGTTTCTGGTTGGAGAACCTGACTGTTCTACTACTTTCCTTTCTGGTCTGTGATAAAATGCTGACTGGAAGCAACTTGGAGAGAAGTGTTTATTTGACTTAGACTGCCAGGTCACGGTCCACCATGTTGTATAATAAAGTTAATTTATATTAATTGTACACAAGTTTAGACCTTCTGAAACACCACCACAGTTAAATGCTAACATTCTCCCATCTCTTCAGAAAGTTCCACACAACCCCCTCAGTAGAAATCAAACACCTTAATTCAGCATGCAGACAGGGTGGCACGATTTCTAATCCCAGCACCCAGGAAGCAGAAGCAGGAAAACTTGCAAATTTAAAGCCAGCCTAGGTTACTTAAGAAGACTTTGTCTTGCTAGGTGGTGGTGGCGCATGCCTTTAATCCCAGCACTTGGGAGGCAGAGGCAGGCGGATCTCTGTGAGTTTGAGACCAGCCTGGTCTACAAGAGCTAGTTCCAGGACAGGCTCCAAAGCCACAGAGAAACCCTGTCTCAAAAAAACAAAAAAACAAAAAAAAAAAGAAGAAGAAGACTTTGTCTTAAAAACCCAAAACAAATAACAGTTATTTCTCCACTGATATATATGGATATTGTTGTTGTAGAATATTATTTTAAGGTGTGTTACTTTTGTTTATGCTCTGGAACATTTGTTTAATGATGTAAAGATGTGTTTGATTAAATAAAATTCACCTACATTCAGGAGGCTGCATCAGCAACTAGCTGGCAGGAAGTCGTAGGGAGGAGCCAGGCGGGGAAGGGTTTTGGGTGAGAAGTATGGTAACTTCTTGGGAGCTGCGAGGAGGCGAGCCAGGCGAGCTGCGAGGAGGCGAGCCAGGCGAGCTGCGAGGAGGCGAGCCAGGCGAGCTGCGAGGAGGCGAAGCCAGGCGAGCTGCGAGGAGGCGAAGCCAGGCGAGCTGCGAGGAGGCGAGCCAGGTGAGCTACTGTTCGGCCTCTGGGAAGCAGGATTCCACCTCAGCCTTTGAATCTTGAATTCCTTTGAGGTACAGAGATTTAGATAAATTCCCTTTGTAGCTCTGAAGGAGTCTGTGCCTTAGAGAACAGAACTTCCTCAGGCCGTGGCTCTTGAGGCCTGATCACTGCTAATTGCGGAGGAATTGCTGACTAGGACAGACGTAGCTTAAAAGGCAGCAATTAAAAAAAGAGGGCCACATATTGTATGTATGTATGTATGTATTTTTGGTTTTTCGAGACAAGGTTTCACTCTTTAGCTCTGGTTGTTCTGGAACTCGCTCTTTAGACCAAGCTGGCCTCGAATTCACAGAGATCTGCCTGCCTCTGCCTCCCGGGTGCTAGGATTAAAGGTGGGTGCCACCACCGCTTGGGTGGATATTGTTTTTAAATGACAAAACTACTCATTTTAGCTGGGCAGAGGTGGCACACACTTTTAATCCCAGTACTCAGAAGGCAGAGGCCTGTGGATATCTGCAAGTTCAACGCCAGCCTGGTCTACAGAGTGAATTCCAGGACAGCCAAGGCTACACAGAGAAACCCTGTCTTGAAAACATTTAATTTTATGTCACATCGAGCCAATATTTCCCACTAAATGAGTTTGTCATAAGCTTCCAGAAATCTTCCAGTCTTCAAAAAATGTGTTGTTAAGGGATTATGAGGTGTTGCATTAAAAAGGGTACTATGGTAAAGCTGGACATGGGGGCACATGCCTGTAATCCTGCACCAGGGAGGCCGAGGCAGTTAAACAGCCACAAATTCAAGGCAACCCTGGGGCTATACAATCAAGAGCCAGTTTAAAAAAAAAAGGTATAAGAAGTGGAAGAGTGGAAGATAGCATCTTTCTGTTGAGTGGCTCTATAAAGACATCTTGGCATAAGCCAAGGAAATTCTGGATTATCTTTTGGAACTGCCCCATGGTAAGGACATTTTATTAGCTCATAGATACTTCGAGACTAGCACTGCATCTGGTACATAATAGGTACTCAGTAAAATAACTTAGTTTCCTAATAACCCTACCTACCTCTTACCTATGTATCCCCGCTTTTATTTTATTCTTTCTATTCTATCCCCTCAGGACTGCATCTGCTGGACTCAGGGTTTAGCTCCGTGGCAGCACCCTTTCCGAGCACTCAGTGGCTGCGAGCTCAACCCCAGCACCAGGTTTTCTTCTTTTTCAAGAAATTGAAGATTGCTAACAATGTTTCCTCCAAGAATTGCAAAGCCATGGCACAAAGAAATTTTTTATGGTTTATTTAACTTTATTTTATGTGCGTTGGTGTGAAGGTGTCAGATCCCCTGGAACTGGATTTTCAGACAGTTGTGAGCTGCCATGTGGGTGCTGGGAATTGAACCGAGGTCCTCAGGAAGAGAAGTCAGTGCTCTTATCCACTGAACCATCTCTCCAGCCCCCTCATTTATTTACTTTTAAGATTTCATTTTTATTTCTAAATTATGTGTATATCTGTGTTGGTGGTATGTGCACATGAGTAATAGGTGCCTTGGAGGAGAGAAGGGGATGTTGGGTTCCCTGGAGCTGGAGTTACAGCCACCTGATATGGGTGGTGGGAGCTGAACTTGGGTCTTCTGCAAGAACAGTACCTGGCCCTAACTATGGTCCTAACCATGGAGAGATCTCTCCAGCTCCTTCTAAGAATTGTGAGATTCAGCATAGTTGTTGAGTGCAATATAATGCATTCCTAGATATCTTGTTTTTTCCCTTTAAGAAATTACACCAAGGGCTGGAGAGATGTGGTTAATGGCACTGATTGCTCTTCAAGAGGTTCTGAGTTCAATTCCCAGCAACCACATGATGGCTCACAACCATCTGTAATGAGACCTGGTGCCCTCTTCTGGTAGAACATTATATATATATAATAAATAAATTAATCTTTAAAAAAAATCACACCAGTATATTGGCGAATGGAAGACTATCATTGTCCACATAGACTAAATACTCTTGTTATGGTGTGATCTCTTTTTACTGCCAGATTCCTAACACTGATAATTATAATAGCCACTTGAGTCTTTCTAACAAAATCACAGTAAACCAGAAATGTTTCCCTTAATCTTTAGGTGCTGTTTTATAGTAGGGATATCAGAACTGCGCTAGACTGGTGGAAGGGACTCAGAATTTTTCTATCAGGGTGTGTGTGTGTGTGTATTATCTCCTTAAACCCAGATAAATATCTGCTCTCTTCCTTCCAGAGATGCCCCACAGGACCACGATTCATCTGACTGGGATTTCTGACTAGTTCTCAAAGTTTCTCATAAACTAAGTTCACAATTCTGATCCCCAATAAAACCCATGTGTAATCTCCAACATTCTCCCTTGCACTACTAAGCCCACGATAATTTCACGCTGCTGGGCTTGCTTAAGTGGGGTTATAGTTTAACATTTCAGGCCAATATCTTGTAGCTGCTGGACGCCTCTTGCTTTTATTTAGCTGTCTGAATCCTGGGCAGTTATTTTTCTTTGGTAGACAGAAAAATAAACATGTTATACAGGAATTAGTGGAGATACCAGAATTTAAAATCAGGGACACTTGATTGTAAAATGATAGCTTTAACATAACTCTGAGCTCCTCCACGCTGTTCACTAGGTACTCTTATGTTATCCGTGTGTCTCCTCCACGCTGTTCACTAGGTACTCTCATGTTACCCGTGTGTCTCCTCCATCCTGTTCACTAGGTACTCTTATGTTACCCGTGTGTCTTCCCCACACTGTTCACTAGGTACTCTTATGTTACCCGTGTGTCTCCTCCATCCTGTCCACTAGGTACTCTCACGCTACCCGTGTGTCTCCTCCATGCATTTCCCAGGTACTCATGTTACTCGTGTGTCTCCATGCTCTTCACTAGGTACTCTCTTGTTAGCTGTGTGTCTTCCATCGTTCTTTAGTGATGCACCTCACAGTTGTACATTTACACAGTTGGGTTTTCGGTTATTTCATCTGGGTAGTTCTCGTCTGGCAGAGTAGTTTACAGAATACTCTTAAGGCCTTTTTTATATCTTGGATTTATATAAATATCCCAGGAAATGAAAGAAAAGATGATTTGTAGGTTTTTTTTTTCTTTTACTCTTTGGGCCTCACCACCCAATTCCCAAATAAATACACAGAGACTTATTCTTACTTATGAATGCCCAGTCTTCTTCCTCCATAGCTGAATATGTGACTGGTTCCTGGCATTTTTTGTAGGTGGAGACTGCTCATTTGTTTCCTGGCTGCCCAGACCCAAAATAATCACACAGAAACTATATTAATTAAAACACTGCTTGGCCTTTTAGCTCAGGCTTCTTATTAACTAACTCTTGCATATTAAATTATCCCATTTCTATTATCCTGTGTATTGCCATGAGACTCGTGGTTTACTGGTAAGGTTCTGGTGTCTGTCTCCTTCGGCACCTACATGGCATCTCCCTGACTCTGCCTACTCTCACTTTATACCTCTTCCAGTCTGGCTATATTCTGCCCTGCTATAGATCGAAGTAGCTTCTTTATTAAGCAATGGTAATAAAACATATTTATAGCATACACAGGAAATCCCAAGTCACTCTTCTCCTTTTCTTCTCTCTCTTCCTCTCTTCCCCCGTCTCATTTATTTTCTCTGCCTGCCAGCCTCGCCTATTTCTGTCTCCTCTCTAGCTATTGGCTGTTCAGTTCTTTACTGGACCAATGAGAAGTTTTAGACAGGCAAAGTAACACAGTTTTACAGAGTTAAACAAATGCAACATAAGAGACTGCAATACATCCTTGCATCATTAAACAAATATTCCATACAGCATAAACGGATGTAACACATCTTCAATTATATTCCACAACGGCTGAATACAAAGAATCCATATTGTATTAGTATAAGATGTGTACTGTACTGCAAAACAAAACATCAAAAACTCCCTTTCAAAGGGAGTTTAACTCTGCATGCTCCTCTCTGGAGCTTTTTGGCGCCCCTTGCAAAATTCATGTCTAACACGGGGCAAGATTAGCCCCTCAGTCAGGCTCATCACCAAGCGGGGCGTGCTGGAAACCGCACCTACTGTGGTCTTGTCACAAAGTCAGAAGCAGGAACCGACAGGGTGTTCCCCGCCTTTCCTTTGACTGAGGCCCCGGGAGGAGTCACGTGGGCCCCGAGAGCGCATCCCTAGCCTTGCGCGATGACGCGCCTTGGGTTGCCAGGGGGCGGCGCGGCGCGCGGAAGGGGCGGGGTGGAGGCTGCCGGCGGAGGCGGGGCGGCGCAGGGGCGGGCGGGGCGGGGCGGGGCGCCCGGCGTATTATGGGATGCGGCGGTGGAATGGCGCTGGGCGCGTGATTTTGAACAAACCCGGGTCTGTGTTTCGGAGGCGCCGCCGCCGCCGCGGCTGCTGGGAGCCCCGGGAGCGCGGCGCGAGGAGGAGGCGGCGGCGCCGCCGGCTCGGGTGAGTGTCAGCTCCGGAGAGCCGGGCTGGGCGGCGGGGACAGGCGCCGGGCCCGCGGGGCGCTCTCACGGCCGGACAGCGCCGGCCGGCTCCCGGGCAGCAGGGCCGGTGGGCCGCGGCGGGCGGAGGGTCGTCGGGGCGCGGCCACGAGCCGCTGGCGCCCGAGAGCGCGGCTGTCACTCGGCGGGGTCGGCGCCGCCCGCTCGGCGCTCGGGAGCAAGGGCCCGGCGGCTGTTGACAGGCTCTCGGCGCGGCCCGGGAAGCCGCCGGCGGCCCCGGGCTTCTGGGAACCGGTTTTGCTGCTGTGTCATTTCGTACCAGCGCCTCCTTTCGCTGCTGCCCGCCGCCGCGTTCTTCCTACGCCCCTTTGTATGGACTCCTCTGGGTGTGTGTCCGTTTCCCTCGCGAAGCCCACCAGCCAAATGTCATAATGTCCCCGCGGTGCACGGGGGAAGGGAGCGGGCTGGGACTCAGCCTGGCCAAGCAACGGTAAACAACCCGGCTGTTGGTGGGGGAATAAAGTTGAAAGATGAAGAAGCTGGGAACCCCTTACACGATCAGCCTCTAGCGGGCTGTATATAAAAACGCGCTGTGAGTGGGTGGGAGACAGCACTAGATTAAGCCCGAGCCTGCTGACTTTTATATGGAGTTGTCATTCAAACGAGGTAGGGAAATGGCTTCTGTTTCGACCTTATTCTTAGGTAACCCTAAGACAGTAGGCTAGCCCTATTCACAATTCTGAGGTTCAGTTTGCTCATTTCAAATAGGTCTTTTAGACCTTATATTGTAGCTGAATGATAAAGAATACAGCTTTTGAACTGGCAACTATTAAGGCTTTCTGAAATTAAACAGCTAATTTTTGGAGAATGCTAGTCCCGTTAAGAAGTCTTGGCAGCTTATATGTTCTTTTTCCTTAGATGATTAAGCATTACTTGTATCCTTTTTCGGCTACTTATTAAACTAAACAACGAGAGGGACTGGAAGGGGTGGATAGGTAATTCCGGAATCTTGATCTAAAGCAAACTGCTTTATTCTCACTGCGTTGTACAAGTGTATCAGCAGCAGATGGTTTTTAATTTGGAAACTTAGATCCTAAAACCACTTGCCAAGAGATTCTAGCGAAGAGCTTTGTTTTCTGTATGTTAGAAGTTGATCATTCCTGTCTCCACAGTTGGAATCAATATATTTTAAACTTAGTGGCACTTGTACAACTTAAACTAACGACAGATTGACGTAATGGTGTTCATGGACAGAAATGCCCAAAGTTAGGTGGAGAGGAAAAATAGTAAAGAACTTTATTCTTAAAAATTAAAAAAAAAAAAAGAAACGAAACCAAAAACACTATGTGTAGGGTCAGCGCCTGTAATTAAGGGGTGCCTGAGAATCAGGCATGCACATGGAAATAGCTATACTGTCAAAGTATTCTGTGGGTGGAGTAGAATACCAAAGTTGGTGAGTGACGTTAGAGGTGTCCAATGACTCTGAATGTACCCGAAACACGGTCTGCCATCTCAAGTGTTTTTCTGGAAATGGGAATTTGGGGTCTTTACTGTTCTTGTGTCAGATTCCGAATGACTTGCCCTCCTCGCAAGTATCTAGGACTTGGAATCCCGCAGGTTTCACGACTTCCCTTGGCGTTCCTGCGGGGTCCGCGGAAGCTGGGTGTCTGGTCCTGGGGTGATAGGTATGGCCCGGCTCGCCGGTGAGCGCTAGAACCTCCGGTGTGCGTTTGAAGGTTGGCGGGGCGGGCGGGAGGTTTCCCCGGATATGTGGGTGTGTGCTGCTCTGGAGGGCGGGCCGGGGCGGGAGCAGGAGGAAGGGGGAGGTGACTGGTGGCGGCGGCGGCCGCCGGGGCTCGGCTGTCGGGGAAGCTGCTGAGCTGTGATGGTGATGACGAGGTGAAAATGGCGGATCTTTCGAAATACAATCCCGGCCCCTGACATACCAGAGGCGGCGGCCGCAGCGACATCGCCACCCCGGCTCCCTCCTGAGCCCCCGCGTACCCTGTAGTGCTCCATTTCGGGCAAACTGGGAAAGGAAGCAGCTGGACAGAGCTACCGTGCACAGGCTAAACAAGCACTTGCCCGGGCTCGGAATTGCCCGGGACCTTCTGGAGCCCGCTCCTCGGAGCCGGAGGGTGGAGAAAGCGGCAGCCTCTGGAGGTAGACGAGAAGCGGGTTACCCGGGGGTTCTCTGTCTGCAGAGCTCTTTATTTGGGAGCTGGGGGAGGAAATGCGTCGCGGATCAAGAATGACTTGTCCGGAGTGCAAAGAATCAGTAGCCTCATAATGACATCAACATTATTTTTTTGAGTATCAAGGGCTGAGTTCGCTTACACCTAAGGCTGCTGCTGAGGCCTAGAGGAACCGCTAGTATTTATCATGATTTCCTGATAGAATACTTAAAATACCACTCGGTGGGGGTTGGCTGATGGTGTTCAGCAGTTTAGGGAGTTGTGCTTCTTTGGGAAGGCAGAGCATTGGCATTTTCTTCCACATTTAATGTTGGTGACAGAGCATAGTCTAACTTGTTGGGGTGTGGGGTCCTCACCTGTTTTTGAGCATATGGACCAGTGTTGTAGCAATCAAAAAAATTTTTATATGGCGCTGTCATCCTTAGTGTGGCACCTTTGAACCTGCCACTTGGCAAATAACAATTGATACTGTAATCATATTTTCTGCCCCGTTTTAAAGGGAATTTCTTCTTTGTCCCCATCTAACTTCATGAATTCAGGGAACGAAGTTATGGAAGATTTTATAATAGACTGTATACTATAAGTGAAATTCCATTCGGGAGCACTATTCTGCTTCTGAGTTTACCCTCACTGTCAGAGATATGATGGCTTGATGCAAGCTTTGAGTGCATTGCTGATGATTGACACCTGTTATACTGCAGATGCTCAGGTAACTAGAGCACTGGTTCCTTAGTTATAGGGCTTGATTGACCTTATAACAGCCCGGGCTTACTTTTGTCATCTGATGGTCCTACTATGTTAGACTGTGCTGTAGGGTCCTTGGGCAGCCTTCTTGAGTACAGTAGGAATGATACTGAAATGATACAGGTTATACAAAATTTTATACACTGGTTTGGGGTCCTTCTTTTTTCTTCAGCTTAAGTGGTAGAAGGCTGGGTCAGTGACCTTGCATTATGAGAGTAAACAGGTTAATATTTAAGAAATGCCTGCTAGTATTTGTGAGTTGCAGTAGATTTACTTTCTCAGGCTGTCAATGAAGTGATGTGATAGCACTGTTTATGTTAGCACATGGCGTATTGTGCACACAGGGCACATATTCTGTCTGAGTGTGTGCAGTTTACACAGGGCACATATTCTGTCTGAGTGTGTGCAGTTTACACAGGGCAAATATTCTGTCTGAATGTGTGCAGTTTACACCGGGCAAATATTCTGTCTGAATGTGTGTAGTTTGGACTTTGACTTTGACTCACTACAAGAATGAGAAGTCAGTGTTTTATAGTAAATGTCTGAACAGTACTTAGAAGATATAATGATTGTTGTTCGTTAAAAGTATAATTTGAGGGGACAGTGAGATGGATCAGCAGGTAAAGGCACTGGCCATGCCAGCAATTCTGAACCTGAGTTCAGTCCCCTGAGATGCACTTGGTGGCAGGAGAATACTACTGTCACAGGTTGTTCTCCGACGGACTCACGGCAAGTGTGCTTCCCAACAAGTAAATGTAAAAAAATACCAAAATTGTGGCTGAAAATATAGCTCATCCATTAAGAGTGTGTGTGCTTGTTCAGAGTTCCCAGCACCCATGGGACAGGGCTTCATGCCTTTTAACTCCAGTTCCAGGGACTCTGAGGCCCTCTTCTGGCCTCCTTGAGAACCTGTGCATATGTGCATATACACATATACATAAAAAATGAATCTTTTTTAAAAAGAAGAAAATATTACAAACACACACACGATTTGATCTTGAATTATTCAGTAGAAATTTGTTTTTTTTTAAATTAAATTACACTGCAATTTTTTTTGGTCCACATCAACTAGCTTATTTAGAGTAAGAATTTTTAAAACTTAAAATGCTTTGTCATTGTTTTCTGCTTTATGATGTGTCTTGCTGTGTAGCCCAAACTAACTTTTTGTGTGGGTGGATGTTTTGATTGCATGTCTGTCTGTGCACTGCATGCATGCAGTGTCCACAGGCCTTGAACTCTGTGCAGCTGGGGATGCAGACGGCTATGGGCTGCTTCCATGTGGGTACTGGGTCTCTTGGAATAGCACCTACTACCCCTAACTGCTAAGCCCATGCTCAGGCTAATTCTATCTACCAACTCTGTTGTCTTTTTTGTTGAATCTTAGTGATTATTTCCCCTCCCCATTTTTTGATAATCTTTTGTGTAGCTAGGCTGGCCTGAAATTCATAGTGGCGCAGACTAGCCTCTAATTCAGACCGGTTCTTCTGCCTCCCAAGTGCTGGGATTACAGGTATGAGCCACCGTGCCTGGTTTGTGAAAACTTTAAACTACCTTCCCCCCCCCTTTTCTTTCTTTCTTTCTTCTTCTTCTTTTCTTCTTCTTTTTCTTTTTTTGGAGATGGGTTTTCTATGTAGCCCTGGCTGTCCTGGAACTCACTATGTAGACCAAGCTGGCCTTGAACTCAAAGTGGTCCACCTGCTTCAGAGTGCTGGGTTTAAAGGTGTGTGCCATTACAACTGTCTGTGATTACTTTTAAACATTTTTTTCTTTTTTGAAATTATAATATAATTACATCATTTCCCCCTTCTCTTTCTTCCCTCCAAAACCTTCCATATACTCCTCAATCTTTTTTTGCTGTTACATAGGGGAGGGTGGGTGTATATTTCTAAATGCATAAGTACAACCTTAAGATTTTTGTATGTGTATATGTGTATGTTTCAGGGCTGACCTTTTGTTACTGGCTAAAACCGATGTTCTCTTCCCTAGGGAAGACTATTTCCCAATCTCAACATTTCTTAGGGTAATTACTTTTTTTTTTAGTATTTTGATAAGAGTTTCTCTATATAACAGCCCTGGCTGTCCTGGAATTTTCTTTGTGGACTGGGAGTAATTACCTTTTAAAGCTCAATGTGTTGTTTTTTTGTTCTGTTCTGTTTTGTTTTATTCTTATTTTTCGAGACAGAGTTTCCCTGTGTAGCCTGGCTGTCCTGGAATGCCCTCTGTAGATCAGGCTGGTCTCGAACTCACAGAGATCTGTCTGTCTCTCCCTCCCAAGTGCTGGAATTAAAGGTGTGCACCACCACTACCCAGCACTAAAGCTAAGTTTTTAGATCATTTAGTGAGGAAAATTGCCTATTGTTAACTCAAGTGTGATAGAATGACTGAAAGAAGCATTTGCCTCTGGAGAAAGTCAGGTGTCTGCTTTGCTTGGAAAGGAGCAATACAGATGTTTTGCTTGGTTGCTTTTTTTTTTTTTTTTTTTGAGACGGGGGGGTTTCACTGTAGTTCAAGCCAGTCTGGAACAGGAGATTTTTCTTGCCTCACTTCCCCCAGTGCTAGGATTACAGATGTTTGGTATCACACCTACTTTAGCGTTCCGTCATTATTTGTCAAACAGGTTGACCATCCCTAATCTAATCTGGTCCAAAATGGTCACTCAGAAACTTTTACATTTTAGAACTTTGCAGATATTGATGTAGAATAACATTAGGAGGAAAAACTATACATGTATCCCCAGTGTGAAACTTGAGAATCTGAAATACTTCTGGTTCCAAGCGTTTTGGATAAGGATAGTCAGCCTGTATTAGGGTTTGTCTGTGAGCCCTATACTATGCTAGGAATATGGGAAAACCTGTTTTAAATATTATTGCCCTAGAGGGCTTTTGGTTTAAGAATCATTGGAGGTAAAACTGAAACTGTAGGCTGAAAGGGCCTTACTGCAGTAGACTTTGAGTTGCATACAGCTTTTGAGTAGAATGGCAGCCTCACAAATATACCTAGGGACATAAGTCCTGTAATGTTTACATAAGATGTAGTGTACTTGAGAGGGGACAAGTAAAAAACACCATAGTTTACTCCAAGCTGAAGATTTGGGTACTGTTGATTGCAAAGGGATGGAGTAATTCACACATGATTCACATGTTATATGACAGATTAGTATTTCTGTAGAGGTATGTCAAAATTTTAAAATTAATTTACTATTTTGTGTGTGAGCTCACATGCTGTGGCCCATATGTAGAGATCAGAGAGTTGGTTCTCTTTCCACCATGTGGACCCATGGATCAAACTCAGGTCATTAGGCATGGTAGCAAGCACCTTTATCAGCTAGCTGGACCGTCTCTCCAGCCCCAGATTAAAAGAGTTTGTCGTTTTGTTTTGCATCACAATTTGACATGCTTTATTGAGAAATACAGAAAATTATGGGGCAAAGGAGAAAAACATAAAAATAAAGAGGAAATTGAGAAAAGATATGTAATCAGTGGCTGAAGAAATGAATATAATTTAAAGGTGATGGTATTTAGCTGGGTTTGGTGGCACTCACCTTTAAATTCAGCACTCAGGAGACAAAGAAAGTGGATTTCTGTGAGTTTGAGACCAATTTGGCCTAAAGAATAAGCTGTAGGCTAGCTAGGGGCCACACAGTGAGACTCCTGTCTAAAATAATAACAGTTTTAAAAAGACATTTGAAAAAAATTATGTGGAAAATATTGACCAGTGTTATTTTCATTTTTTTATTTATTTAGAACACACAGTGATGACCTTATTGGGTGTCAGTAAGGCTATGAACGTGGGAATCCAAGCGGCTTGGGTTAGCATCTGTCTTGGTTTTGGGTCTTGTTGCTGTGTTAGGATATACCTGAAGAAACCATTGATTGTGACTCACTCTTCTAGGCTCCAGTCTGTCATTGCAGGATAGTGAAGGTGGTGGGACCCTGAAGCAGCCAGTCATATCCTCCATTATTTGGAGATCACGTCTCAAACTGCTTACACTAAGAATCTGTGCCATGCCATTGCACGCCTGACTCAGAGCAGCTGTGGTTACGGGCACAAGACTGCTCCAGAAGGGGAACAGTCCATCATGGTGAGGAAAGGAGGGCAGCAGGAGCCACACTGCATCAGCAGTCTGAAAGCAGAGGCAAGCTCTGATGGAATATTAAATGCATAAAAACAGAACTTAAAGGGAGAAGCTGCTTAGAGAAGCAAGAAGGGGATGCGGAGTTAGAGTGCACACGTGTCTTCGTAGTGACCTTGTAAGTGAGTGTGAGATTACTTGTGTACTGACTGATTTTGTGTCATCTTGACACAAGCAGGAGTCATCAGAGAGGAAGGAGCCTCAGTTGAGGAAATGCCTCCATGAGATCCAACTGTAAGGCGTTTCCTCAATTAGTGATCAGTGGGAGAGGGCCCAACCCATGGTGGGTGGTACCATCCCTGAACTGGTGGTCCTGGGTTCTATAAGAAAGCAGGCTGAGCAAGCCACGTGGAGCAAGTCAGCAAGCAGCATCCTCCATGGCCTCTGCATCAGCTCCTGCCTCCAGGTCCCTGCCCTGTGTGAGTTCCTGTTCTGATTCCTTCAGTGATGGACTAGGATCTTCTTTATGTCCTGGTGTTTTGTTGCAGCAGCAGAAACCTTAACTAAGACACCATGGTAAGCGCTGAGTAGAGCCAAGATTAGAAAGTAGGTCTTCTGTGTGAAATTCTGATCACTAGTTTGTTGTTTTGGATAAGGTCTTCCTATATAACCCGTGCTGCTGTCAAACGCATGATGCTCCTGCCTCAGCATCCAGGTGTGCTGCTTCTGTGGTAACACACTATAATAAAGTATTATTCTTATTTTGGTTTTTTAAGACAGTGGTTTCTCTGTGTAACAGTCCTAGTTGTCCTGGAACTAGCTCTTGTACAGGCTGGCCTTGAACTCACAAAGCTCTGCCTGCCTCTCCTGAGTGCTGGGATTAAATTATTTGAAAATAATTTAATTTAGTGCCTGGCAATAAATTATTTGAAAATGTAAAAATATAGCCTTTTATTTCCATCTATATTATTTTAAAATTTTAGATACAATTTACTTTTTTCAGTGTCAAATCTCTGCTGTGGAGTTTTTACTGTAATAGTACTTTAACTGTCTGTTCAGTGTAATGCTGAGACGAGGTTACCTCTCCTAGGGCGCAGCTATAGTTGTTCTGTTTGTCTGCTGAGCTTTATGCTCTTCAGGGCTGAATTTCCCAAACTTTCTCAAAGTTAGAAAACAATGAATACCTATTAGTTAAACTACTGACAACTATAAGTTAGTTGAAAGTTAAGGATACCTTGTAGGTTTTTAGATAGAAAGTATTTTCAGACGACATTGTTGAAAAGTTTACTTGAACATAGTTTCTCATCTTGTTTAACATGACTTACAGTGGTGTGGATTTCTTATTTCAAGTCCTGTACAGGTCCAGAGTATCATAGAAACCCACCTTACCCAGACGGCTATTTGCAGCCCTCAGTATAAATAATGGTAGGGCTGCCTATGGTGCCTCCCCACGGCTGGTTTGTTCATTCTTCACACTTCTTCCGAGAGGCTGTTGTTTGCTGGCTTCATTGGCCCTAGGATGGGAAGGGATTTTGGTGAGGAAGACCAACAAGTCCCACCCTATGTAACTGACATTCTAAAGAAATGGGAGGGTGATCAAGTCACAGACAAATAGACACAAACTTCCTGATGGAGGTAGATGCCGTGATGACAGTCAGGTGTAGGATGTAGTGCCTGACGGTGCTGAAGGTGCTATTTACCAAAGGGCTTTGCGACAGAGATAGAAATCATTAGACTTTTAGAATCGAGTGACTCTGGTTGGACTTAAAGCATTCAACCACTTTCAACCATGAGGGAGTAAAATATTGATTACTCCTAGGAGTGCATTTTTGCCTTAAGATACTAAGAACATTCTTGCTATGAGCTGTGAAACTGCTGGAGACTTGGGGATCGCTTTTGGTTTTTTGTTTTGTTTTTCGAGACAAGGTTGCCCTGTGTAACAGTCCTAGCTGTCCTGGAACTAGCTCTTGCAGACCAGGCTGGCCTCTAACTCACAGGGATTCACCTGCCTCTGCCTCCCGAGTGCTGGGATTAAAGGCATGTGCCACCACTGCCCAGCCTTGGTGATCGCTCTTAATGTTCTGGTTTCTTCCCTCCATACACTGGCTGGTGGTAACTCTTGTGTAGATGAGCAAACTGAAACTCCTTAATTTCCTGGCCTGTGAAAATCCCCTTTCCTTGGAATAGACTTGAGCATTGATGAAGACACATAATGCTAGCACATAGCTTCCATTCCTAAGGGAAAAACTAGGGTGATGAGTCATGTCACTAAAGGGCCAAGCCCTTTTCCTGCCATGCTCACGAGCGTTGCAGCATTTGTTGTAGGGAAGGTTAGTATGCCCTGCATCTGACCCTATTGAAATATATAAGGATATGAGGTACCCCATAGACTTGAGTGGCTTCTGAGCCAGTCCTGGCTCTACAACCTCGCACAGTCCCACATCACTTACAGACTGGCTGCACCAATTAGACTGTTTCTTATTGGAAGTTTGAACTCCCAGCTCAAAAAGGCATACACAGGCTTCTAGTCCTATATATACTACGTATTGCATGAGGGTTTTCTCTGTTTTGTTCCCCTCCTATCCCCTCCCTTCCTTTCCCTCTTCCTCCTCTGCTTATCCCACTCTGAAGCAGTCTTGCTATGTGACTCACGCTAGCTTTGAAATTGCTTCAAAATGCCAGCCTGGACTACTATACCCAGCAAAACTTTCAATCACCATAGACGGACAAAGCAAGATATTCCATGACAGAACCAGATTTAACCAATACCTAGCTATCCACAAACCCAATGTTACACAAAGTACTAGAAGGAAAACTCCAACCCGAGGAGTTAGCTACATTCACAAAAATACAGACAATAGATGATCTCACAGCAGCAAATCCCAAAGAAGGGGAAAACACACACAATAACATCTCCAACAACAAAAACTAAAATAACAGGAACTAGCAATCACTGGTCATTAATATCCCTTAATAAAAATGGACTCAACTCACCTATAAAAAGATATAGGCTAACAGATTGCATATGAAAACAGAATCCATCCTTCTGCTGCATACAGAAAACATACTCCAACCTCAAGGACTGCCTCTGAGTAGAGGATTGGGAAAAAATTTTCCAATCAAATGGACCTAAGAAATAAGCTGACGTAGCTATCTTAATATCTAACAAAATAGACTTCAAACTAAAATCAATCAAAAGAGACAAAGGAAGACATTTCATATTAGTCACAGGAAAAATCCATCAAGAGGAAATCTCAATACTGAACATCTATGCCCTAAATACAAAGGCACCCTCATATGTAAAAGAAACACTGCTAAAGCTTAAATCACACAATAAACCCCACACACTAATAGTGGGAGACTTCAACACCACAATCTTACCACTGGATAGGTCTGTCAGACAGAAAATTAACAGTGAAATTGCCTCAAAATAAAAACCTTCCTGCTTCCCAAGTATCGGGACTTCTAGCATGCACCACCATTCTTCGCTGCTCCAAGTCCCTCACAGGATGGATGTGGACTTACTGTTTTAATAGCAGAACTTTAAAGGATTGGACCGCAACCATATTTAGGAACTTCAATACTTGCTCTTAGTGGTTGTTAAAACAACAGAACAGTTGGTTTTGTTTTTTATTCAATAAGTTGCTTTCCTTTTTTCCTTGCTGTACATACAGCCTAGGCTCGCCTGAGACTCAGCAATCTCTCAAGTTCTGGGGTTAGAGGAGTAAGTATCCACTACACCTGACCTAACATGAATAAGGATATGGACTATGGAAATAATAATCAAAGTCAACTTGACCTAACATTTTAGAACACGACCTTCAGTCTACAGAACATGCATTCAAGTGCACGAGGTGAAACATTCACCAAGATAGATCATAACTGACTCACAAGTCTCTTATTTCAAATTATGGAAATGCTAGAGTTTCTGTCTTCAGACAATAGAAGAGTTAAGCTAGACATTGATATAAGATACATAGAAAATCTCCAAATGTTTAGGTATTGAATGCTATTATCTGTGTGTCAAAGATGAAAGCACAAGGACTATTAGAAAATATTTTGAAGTGAATAAATGATAGTAAAAATTGACCTTAATGAAAGGCATTTAAAGTACCATTGGTATTCTTTGGTTTGTTTTTGTTAATTTGTTTTTTATGTCTTAATGGCTTATTGAATATATAGAAGGTGTGAATATCAACCATTCTGCCCTTGAGAGCTGTGGCTGTGGGAGCCAGTGTGGTCCACTGCATGTCTGCACTGCACTATCCCTTTGCTTTTTAGTGACGTTTTCTTGCCACTTTGGAGAAGAAACAAAACAAAGCTGTGTCAATGATCTGAACCACAGCTTGAAAAATTAATGTATTTCTGGAGAAGGACAGATAGCAGGTATAAAGTTGCTCATATATGTTCTCCCCCAACCATCTAGAAATGTACCGAACAATAACAAGAACACCCTTAGGGTGAGAGCCATGTAGAATAGCACTGTGGCCAGGCTGGGCTTACTAAACCCTGACCCTTCTTGCCATTTTAAGATTCTGGAAAAAGAAGGTCAGATTACACCCAAAGCATTCAGAAGGAAGAGAAGAAGGTAAGCATTTAAGATAGCACTTAACTAGGTTAAAAATGACAGTTGACATCTCTAACCAGATTAATGATGAAAAAAGGTAAAGAAAACAAAACATCAGTGTGAGGACTAGAGAGAGGACATTCCTGCAGAGCCTACAGATGTTAAAGGGAAAGAATAGTGTAGATAGCTTTAATTATATGTAATTAAATACAATTATATAGTGCTAATAAATTTGGCAACTTCAAGGAAATAGACAAATTCCTTCAAAGACACAAACTATCAAATATCAAAATGACTCATAAAGAGTTTATCAAAGATATTAAATTTTTAGGTTTAACAAAAAACCTTTTTGTAAGCCAGACACAGTGGTTCCTTTCTATAAGGCTTGACAAGTTGAAGCAGGATCACTTGAGACCTGCCTGTGTGTATGTGAGACCTTGTCCCTAGAGCTGACACAAAAGAAAGCTTCCTATAAGCTATGTGACTCCACTGATGAATTCTCAGCAACATGTAAGGAGGAAATAGATAATTCTGTGCAAGCTTTCCCTGCACAGAGAGTGAGCTCCAGTTCATTTTGCAGCTAGCATTATCCCAGGCAGATGCTACAAGAGAAGAAAACACAGACTAATACCTATCATGAATATAGACAATATGCTTAGTGAAATATTAAAAGAGTACAATTGAGCAGTTTATACACAGTGTCATACACTGTGAAGTGATGTTTGAGAGTGTAGAGCTGGATTGCTATAAAAGTCAGTTTAACTTGCAGACTAAAGTAGAAAACCATCTGATTTTTCTGATAGTTATAGAAAAAGCAAGCATATGGCAGAATTAAATGTTGTGTGAGCGCTCACATGAAATTGAACATTGGACCTTATACATCCCAGGCCAGTGTTGTTCCAGTGAGTTTAGTTTCCACCTCACCCTCTTCTGTGACTGTGTCTAGATGTGGACATGGGTGCTGTGACCAAAGAGAAACTTAAAGAAGGTGTTTAGTTTAGCTTATGGTTCCAGGTCAGAGTTCATTGTGACAAGGAATACACGGCATAGGGGCAGGAAGCTGGTTGAAGACTTTTCCCTCCATGCACAGGAAGTGCGAGAACAAGCAGGAAGTAGATGAGCACTCAGAGTGCTCTCCCAGTGAAGTGCTTCGTCCAGCAAGGCTGTACATATAAAAGTTTCCATAACTTCTCCTAAACAGCCCAACAGCTGAGGATTCCTTGTTTATACATGAGCCTGTGGGGGCCACTGCTCATTCAAGCCACCACCAGGTTAGCCCTGAAATCACAGTCTGTCTGTCTCATTCTCCTAAACCCTTGGATTATACACAACCACCGTTCTTGACGTCATTTAAATTTTTATAGATTTATTATTTTTACTTCATATATATGGATGTCTCACCTGTGTGTATACCATGTACCCATATGTACAGTACCCTCAGTCCAGAAGAGGGTGTCAGATCCTGTGGAACTGGAGTTACAAATGGTTGTGAGCTGCCATGTGGGTGCTGGATGCCCAGCCCTGGTCTTCTGAAACAGCAGACAATGCTTTTTAACTGCTGAGTCATTTCTCTAGGCCTAGGTTTGTTTGTTTAAAGAGTAGGCAAGATGGCTTCATAGATCATGGTGCTTTTGGCCAAGCTAATGATCTATATCTGTTCCTGCCGTTCGCATGGTGGAAGGAGAGAATCACTTTGTCCTCTGATCTCTATACTTGCACAATGGTACTTGTGCGCTCACCTCATCGCCACACAAATATAATAATAAAATGATCTTTTAAAAAAAATCAGAATAGAAGCTAACTTTTCAACTTGATAAAGGAAATCTGAGAAACCTACAGATAAGCAAGTGAGACTGGAAAACAGGCAAGTTTTCAAGTAATCATTTTCTGTGATGTCACAGCAGATATTGTAAGGTAAAGGAAATAAAAGGTGTGCAGATTAGAAAGGAAGAATTATAGTTGTTACTTGCAGACAAGTTGAACATTTTAATGTACATTGAAAAGCTACTACAGTGAATACGTGGGCTTGGGATGCAGGATACATGGACAGCATACATAAAAACAGTTGTTCCTCTGTATTCATGACAAGCATTTGGAAAGCAGGGGAAACCATTTATAGCACCTTAAAAACAGAGTACTTAGGGCTAGATTAGACAGTATGTATCAGATGTATACACATGAAGTACAGAACATTGCTGAGATAAGATACCCTGTTGGGAGACAACTCTGGGTCTTTGCTTTTGCATTTCTGTACAAGCTGAAAGGAAGTCCACGACAGCTATTGTTGTTTTTCTATTAAATTAATTAACTAATTAATTTTTAAAAGGGTTTTCAAGACAGGATTTCTCTATGTAGCTTGAGAGCCTGTCCTGGCACTCACTCTGTACACCAGGCTGGCCTCAAACTCACAGAGATCCACCTGCCTCTGCCTGGGATTAAAGGTGTGTGCCACCACCTCCCAGTTTTCTTTTTTGGGACAGGGTTTCTCTGTGTAACAGTCTTGGCAATTGCTTTGTACACCAGGCAGACCTTGAACTCGTTAGTAGAGATCTGCCTCTGTCCCCTGAGTGCTGGGTTTAAAGGCCTATGCTACCATTGCCCCAGCATCAGCTCTTGTTTTTATGGTGGTGCATGCCTGTGATCCTAGCTATTGGGTGGCTGAGGGAGACGGAGTGCAACTTTCAGGTTAGCCTAAGTGACTTAACCAAACCCTGTCCAAAATAAAATAGAGCTAGGAATGTAGCTCAGAGGCAGAGCATTTGCCTGGCATGCACCTGAGTCTGGGTTGTGTCCACCAAAATCCAAAGGGGCTTATATAGCAAATGGCTTTGGATGATACAGTAGCTCTCTCTGTAGCGAAGGGTAGCTTTAATTATTGTCCAACCTAAGAAAAACACTGTCTCCCTCTTCCAGCAGTTGGGATGCCAACTCCCTGTATGTTGGGCGTCAGCCTGGGCAACCTCTTTGTCTTCTGTGTGGGACTTAGGGTCTAGAGGAACTTGCCTCCACATGATTCTCATGCTTTTCCTGTTACTACTAAAAAACAAACAAACTTTGTTTCATCCTCAGGACTTTGTATTTTCTGCTTCTGAAGGAGTAACTGGTTACTTTGTTTCCTTACTTGTAAATAGTCTATTTAAAAAAAAAAATCTCCCATCTCAGTTTGGGCCATGGCTCCTGGAAAGGAAGGGAAAGATGGGCCCTTGTGGGCTAGGCTAAAGAATGTCTGGTGGTGAATGATTTCGTCTGAGTTAGACAAGAGCAGCTTGGACTGGAGTGGCAACCCAGTGGATGGTGCTTAGTCACTGCACACTGAATTCCATGCCCTGAGCTGAGGAATGTAAGCCCACAGGACAACACATTAGTCATTGTACAGGCTCAGATCCATGTGAGTTGAGGAGCCCTCAGAACTCGTTGTGTGGGGACTTTGGCAGGATGGCACTGAGGACATGGAGTTTTGTGCTAATTGAAAGTCACAGGAGTTGGGTTGGGCTGCAAGAATGAGTTCTTAGGATTGCAAGAAATGCCAACCTTTATTTATGAATAAATGTGGAGTCACTAGCTCCATCCATGTCATGATCCTAAGGAAAGGGGTGAATGGAGGCTGGGATGGAGTATCCCTGTCCTTAAGAAAGATCAGAGTTCATACGGAAGTGTCTGTGCTCTGTTTGTACCTTGTAAAGAAGGAAAAACAAAACACAGTTGAACTACTGAGAGTCGGGGACCTTCTGTGCTAGATACCTGTGGCATATACAGATATGTATAACTAGATATAGAATTGCTAGGTTTTATTTTATAGATTTATTTATCTTTATGTGTATAAGTGTTTTGTCTACATGTATGTAATAGCATCATCTACACACAGTGCCTAGTGTATACTCACCACTGACAGACATAACAACAATGTGACTGTCTTTTCTTTTTTTCAACTACAACTATTTATTTATTTTTTTTATTGATATTTATTGAGTTCTACATTTTTCTCTGCTCCCCTACCTGCCTTTCCCCTCCCCCCTTCTCTCCTCCCCAAGGTCCCCATGCTCCCAATTTACTCAGATCTTGTCTTTTTCTACTTTCTACTTCCCATGTAAGTCTCTCTTAGTGTCCGCATTGTTGTCTAAGTTCTCTGGGATTGTGGTTTGTAGGCTGGTTTTCTTTGCTTTATGTTTAAAAACCAGCTATGAGTGAGTACATGTGATAATTGTCTTTCTGTGTCTGGGTTACCTCACTCAAAATAATGTTTTCTAGCTCCATCCATTTTCCTGCAAAATTCAGCTGTTATTTTTTTCTGCTGTGTAGTACTCCATTGTGTAAATGTACCACATTTTCCTTATCCATTCGTCAATCGAGGGGCATTTAGGTTGTTTCCAGGTTCTGCTTATGACAAACAAAGCTGCTATGAACATAGTTGAGCACATGTCCTTGTGGCATGATTGAGCATCCTTTGGATATATACCCAAAAGTGGTATTACTGGGTCTTGAGGAAGGTTGTTTCTTAATTTTCTGAGAAATCGCCACACTGACATCCAAAGGGGTTGTACCAGCTTGCATTCCCACCAGCAATGCAGGAGTGTTCCCTTTACCCCACAGCCTCTCCAGCATAAGTTGTATTCAGTGTTTTTGATCTTGGCCATTCTTACAGGTGTAAGATGGAATCTCAGAGTTGTTTTTATTTGCATTTCTCTGATGACTAAGGATGTTGAGCATTTCCTTAGGTGTCTTTTAGCCATTGAGAGTTAGATTCCTCTATTGAGAGTTCTCTGTTTAGGTCTGTACTCCATTTTTTTTTATTGGATTATGTGATCTTTTGGTGTCCAATTTCTTGAGTTCTTTGTATATTTTGGAGATCAGACCTCTGTCTGATGTGGAGTTAGTGAAGATCTTTTCCCATTCTGTAGGCTGTCGTTTTGTCTTGTTGACCATGTCCTTTGCTTTACAGAAGCTTTTCAGTTTCAGGAGGTCCCATTTATTAATTGTTTCTCTCAGTGCCTGTGCTGCTGGGGTTCTATTTAGGAAGTGGTTCCCCGTGCCAATGTGTTCAAGTGTACTTC
>PVIU01010908.1:0-67481 GCA_004026605.1 Ondatra zibethicus
TGTGCATCCATATAGACTAGGTTCCCAAAAAGCCAATACATGCAGAAGAGATAGGTCCCAGTTCCATTATCATTGGCTTCTCAGTCAGCCCCCATTGGCAGCCACATTCAGAGATTCTGGTTTGATCACATGCTCATTCAGTCCTGGTCCAGCTGGACTTGGTGAGCTCCCATTAGATCAGGCACATTGTCTCAGTTGGTGGTCCAGCCCCTCGTGGTCCTGACTTCCTTGCTCATCTTCTCCCACCTTCTGCTCTTCGACTGGACCTTGGGAGCTCAGTCCATTGCTCTGATGTGAATGTGGGTCTCTGTCTCTATCTCCATCGATCAGACGAAATTTCCTCCAGATGGCTCTGCTGGTACCTCCATCATATTTCTTAACATATTATTGAACAAGCTGGCATGGAATGAATGCAAGGCCTATAATAATGCTGTTATGCTAGATATTTGATATTAACACAAATACATCAAAATTGCTTGTATTTTAAGAATTTGCAACAAGCACTAAGGATGAGGAATGGCAAATATCCAAATATCAAATGGAAGGACACAGAGTATTTATAATGAGTTTTTATCTGTCCCACCAGCCAGTTCCCAAATAATGACATGCAGACTTATTAATTACAAAAGTTTATTTTAGCTTAAGTTTGTTTTTAACTAGCTCTTATAACTTAAATTAACCCATTTTTATTAATGTATGTTCTGTCATGTACTGCCCATCCTCTGTGTTTCCTAGATTCCTCCTTCTTTCCTTCTCTGCATGGAAGTCCTGCCTATGCCTCCTGTCTAGCTATTGGACAATCAACTATTTTTATTACAACATTCACAGCAATACATTTCCACATGGTATACACATATCCCACAAGTATTCATGAGGGACAGGAACTGAAAGTGTGCTGAACTCAGTTTAAAACCTTCCTTGCCTACCATCTCTGCTCAGTTCATCTTGTTTGTAGTGACTTTGTCTTGTTTTTCTCCATCAGTGACAGTTTTATATTTTATTGATTCCTTTCAAGAAAAAGTTTGAAGGCTACCAGCTGTCTTTCTCAATAGTAAAATAGAATATATTTTCAGAAAGAAAGGCAATAGAGTATTTAAAATTCTTGTCTTTGTAGACCGACTAACTCCAAGCTATCAATCATTTTTGGCAATACAATTTGCAGAAGTTAATGGACTTACTTTTGCCTTAGCTTTTTATCCATATAATGTTAAAATAGAGAAAATAATAGTGCATGCATCTTAGGAACTTCTACACAGAGTACACATTTAACATGTGACAGTTATGATCATTAAAATCATCATACAAAGGAGAATTATGTGTGTGTGGGGAAGTTACTATGGAGACTAAGGATGATTGATTAATCATACATATAATCCACATAAAATATGCCTTAAGAAAATACGATTGGGACAGATTTTTAAATCATAGTCTGTTAAGATTCTTTTCATTTTAAAGACTGTTGGCCCTTGATTTTAATGCAGATGTGAAAGGAGGGTGCTTTAGACCATTTTATTTTGGCCAAGCCAACACAGCATCAGTACTCTCACACATAAGGACAATGAAACATGCAATGAGCTGCTTTCTCTTCATTTGCATTAGGCTGAAGTCCTTGGCATGAGCTTCTTGTGAACCTGTGTGCAGAGACACTGCTGCCTTCCTGCACTGCTGTACACTCTGCTCCATCTCTCACATAAATACTCTTCTGCTTGCTCAATCCACCCCTCTCAAGGCCTTCTCTGGGCAGGGAAGCTGACTTTCACCAAACAATAGTGGGCTTTGGTTGGGATCTACAATTAGAATTTACTAGAGATGTGTGGGTGGGGCACACTCTCCTTGTCCAGATACTATTCCTGAGCTACACCTAAACCTTTGCAGTTCTTCCCATTGACCATCCCAACAAGGCTGCCACTGAATGCTCCACATTTGCACCTTTTATATCAACAGCTATCTACATCCAAGTCCCTCTCCCATGGAACTACATTATCCCTTGCTAGTTTCTCTAAACTGTGCTCACTTTGTACAGTCTATTAAACTCTCAACTGTTCACTCTGAGCATGCCATCTGTTTTCTACTGTACTTATTATCTACTTCCTATGTATAGTTAAGTCTTATACATTATGACAGATTTTGACCAATCAACCTTTCTTCCATTCTAATACATTAAACAAGCAAAAGCAACAAAGAATTCTAAGAAACATGGCGTTGTTCCAAGTTCCTCTGACAAAGCTAATACTATTTCTGAAGGTACATTAGCAAGAACTATGATGTTAGACTTGAATATATTTCTACCTCTAGTGGAAATAATACTAATAGAAATTTGAGTGAAAGGGAAATTCACTCTTGAATTTGTGACACCCATGCTAACCACCGCATTTAAAATTATAGAAAGATACATTTCCTTTCTTTTTTCTTTCACATGCTATATTGCAAATTTTTCTTGATGTTTATAATTTTAAATGTGCTGTTTTTTCCCCATTAAGACCATGCAGGGTACCTTTGACACTTTCCTCTCATATGTCATAAAGGTTGCAAATTATTTTTGTTTAAGGATTGGTATGAGATTTTATTCTGGGACCAAATATATTACTCTGGAAACAAGTTCAAAGAATTCGTTATTGGACTCAGATCTCATAATTGGAAACAAATTCACACATCTCAAGCTCTGTAATTAGCACATGCCAGACTTCCCTTCATTGTTGGAAGTCACTTCGCTGATATTAAGTTTTTATTTTTTGGGAAAGCTCATCTCCTCGTAACCTTTTTACAGGATCTCACATGCCTTCTATTACACTGAAATCATTCTGCCACAGAACAGTTAGAGCAAAGCAGGAAAGGTGATCCTTGAAGCAAGGGTCATGGGAGTTCAAATCCAAGTTAGGAGAAAACAAAAGAGAAAGAAAAGTTTTTATTCTGGCAGGAACATCTTTTAGTACTTTCTAGCTCTGAGCACATGAGGAACCATGTAAGTAGCCCCTCAATGGTGGGCAAGGTCAAAAGCTCACTCACATTAGTGTATTTTTTTAATGTATAAATGCTCTGTCTGCGCGTATGCCTACATGCCAGCAGAGGGCATCAGATCCCATTATAGATGGTTGTAAACCACAATATGGGTGCTGAGGACCTCCGGAAGAGCAGCCAGTGATCTTTATCACTGAGCTATCTCTCCAGACCCTATATTAGTGTCTGTTTCTGTTTCCCTTGTCACAGGCAAGTTCATTGCATGGGGTGTCGAAGCCTACACTAAATCTAAGCAGTTTTCTATTAAGTCAAAATGCACCAGGATTTATTTAAACAGTACTGACAAATTCCAAAATTATCCCCACATTGTCTGGCAGAGATGTTTCTTTAAATATATAACTGAAATGTGTTTGCAAGCGTGTGGTGACTCACACCTGCAGCTCCAGCACTCAGGAGGCAGAGGCAGGAAGATTATTGTAAATTTGAGACCAGTCTGGGCTATGAAATGAGTCCCAGAGCAGCCTGGCTACAAAGGGAGACCTGGTCTCATTCCCCAACCCTTCAAAACAAAAGAACAACAACAAAAAATTGTATTTGCAGCAACCTATCTTTATCTAGGAATGTATTAAATAATTTTAAACCATTATCAAGAGTGTAACTATTACTTTTTTAGTCCTTATATTGTTGAGACCCTTGCTACACAAAGAATGTACTGTGGAGCAGGGTGTTGACATCACCTGGGAATTAGTTAGAAATACAGAATAGAGAGCCAGGTGGTGGTGGCACACGCCTTTAATCCTAGCACTCGGGAGGCAGAGGCAGGCGGATCTCTGTGAGTTCAAAGCCAGCCTGGTCTGCAAGAGTTAGTTTCAGGACAGGCTCCAAAGCTACAGAGAAACCCTGTCTTGAAACCCCCCCCAAAAAGAAGTTAACACTTCTTGCATATTTTAGACATTTGAATCATAGAGGGATTTCAGACACCATCGAGCCCTGCATTTTCCCCGTTTGTACTGCACTCTGCTCTCATTTCACAGAACGTCAGTTGGGTTACACTGAGAAAGTTTAGAAGTGCTGCTGGGGACATAAAGCAAATACTTGACAGCAGGTCTTTTCAGAATGCTCTACTGTGCACTTTGATTTTAGGGAGACAGAATGAGATTATAAACCAGTATTACAATTCGACTGAAATTGGCACATTTTATAAACAGTGGGCCTGTCTTAGTCCATTATGAGTAATACCTTCGACTTAATGATAGTTGGAGGTAGAAATTTATTGCTCGAAATCCTATAAGTTGAGAAGTCCTAGATCAAGGCACTCGAAGACTCGGAGTTTGGTGAGGACTCTGTGGAGCCACAGATGTGTTGACACCATCTGAGAATGATTTTGGTGAGCGAGCTCTGCTTCCAAGAGAGTACTTTGCTGCAATAAACAAATCTCTTCTTTCTTTTTCAGGGTTGTTCACTATACAAATGTCCTTGGAGAGATGGTCTTGGACCAAGGAAGGCATTTCATGTTTGTGCTCATAAAATGTGCAGTAAAAATGAGGGACCCATGGAGTGTTATCTACTACTTTTGTGGAATACCAGAGAGTAGATGTTCTTCTACACTTGGTTTTTAAAATAATTCTGAAGCCCGGTGGTGGTGGCACATGCCTTTAATCCCAGCACTTGGGATGCAGAGGCAAGCGGATCTCTGAATTTGAGGCCAGCCTGGTCCAGAGAGTGAGTTCCAAGACAGCCAAAGCTACACAGAGAAACCCTGTTTCAAAAAAAGAAAAATATTTTTTTTCCTGAGTATATGGTCATCCATTGAGACAGCTGGAAGGGCCAGAGTTCGGAGGAAAACACATGAAAGATTTTATGGGCTACAGTCATGCCCTTGCATCCCTTCCCTAGAACATGAACACAAGAACGCATTTTGCTATAAAGCAAAACATAACTCAGTTCTGTGTATCGGAAGAAAAAAGTAGAGATTTTGGAGGAAACCCAACAGTCATTGCCACACTGCCAATTTTGATAGTTATTTAGCTACAAGCTTCTGTTTCCATCTCAATTAAATGTGAGTGAAAATATACTCAATGCTTTAATGTGGGGCTTTATATTTCTGTCACCATACAATTTTAGAATTAGTAGGATCTTTATAATCATCCACTGCCATGTGTTATTTTAGTTGTGAGAAAACAGAAATCCAGAGATGCTCAATGGCAAGGCCATGTGACTTGCTACTCAGAGCAGGTTCATTAGCTGAGTTGAGACTATCCAGATCTCTATGCCATTACTCTTTGACTTGAGCAAAACTTGGAAGCTCACAAGACTATTATTCCCCTAAGGTTATGTTTTTCCGTATTTAGGATTGCTGTAAATGAGGTTTGTAAAAGCACTGAATATCTAGACATATTGTTCATTCATTTGAAAATAGCTTACGACCAGCAAGATGGCTCAGTGTGCAGAATCACTTTTTGTATAAGCCAGATGATTGGAGTTTAATACCTAGAATCCATGGTGGAAGAAGAGGACCGACTCTTGAATGTTGAGTTCTGACTCCATATGCACTGTAGCATGTGCCCACACATATAATAATCAATAAAATGAAATTTAAAAGATTCATAGTTATTGTGATCTAATATGGCATCCTACTTATTAGTCTATTGCTGTGGATAGTCATCATGACCGAGACAACTGACAGAAAAAAACGCTGAAGTGTGGGCTTGTTTTCAGCTTCATAGGGCTAGTCCTTTATCATCACGGCAGGGAGTATGGTGGCAGGCAAGCAGGAATGATGCTGGAGATATTGCTGTGAGCTACAGCCTGATCTGCAAGCAACAGTCAGAGAGTGAAACTGGACTGGGCATGGGCTTTTGAAATCTTAAAGCCCACTACCAGTGGCACACCTCTTCCAACAAGGCCATGCTTCCTAGGCCTTCCTAAGCAGTTCCACTAACTGTGGGCCAAGCAGTCAAACATGAGCCTATGGGGCCACTGTCATTCAAGTCTCACCACACATGGGAAACACTGTTCTAGTGGGAAATGCAGCTATAAATCGTCATATCAATGTAACACTATCAATGTAACACATGATATTTAGATGATGGGCTTTTAATCATAAGAGATGCCACTGATAGTTTACAATTTAGCAGTTACATATGGATTCCAAGCAATTTATAAATGTTGCCAATTTGAATTTTATAGCACAGACTTCAGCAGCTTTTTGTTTCATTACAATTAGTTAGTTTATGACAAGTGTCTCCTTGTAGTTTACCTAACTAACCCTTTAAAGTATGCCTTATGCATTACTTCTCAAATAAATTCTGTTGCTGTTTTAGGTTAATAGGTTTTATTATGTTAAAAGCCAAGCTTTATTTTAAGTCTCAAAACAGATTGGGACATTTTTAAGAAATTTCACTCACATGTTTTGATTTATCAAAGCATTTTACATTTACTTAAAATATTCCATTCCCTAGAGAAGTCCATAATGTACTCAGTGCAAATTGAACATCAGAAATCTAATGTAGTCAAATGACAGAATGAAACTCAAAGAAACTGTGGAGGCTTTGCTCTTTAAAAGAAAAGTCTGTTTTGGTGTCACATTGTGTGTAGCTATTAAGGAACTATCTGGAAGTTTTATGTCACGTGTGTACAAAAATATATAATAAAGTTTACTGAAAAAGGGCTTAAAGTCATAGTGCATGAAGAAAAACACTTAGCATGTTGCTAAGAGGCCTAGATTACCTCAAGACCCAGGATCTAACTGTGATGGCACTTAAATTATATAGTCTAAATATTTTAATTTCATTTTATGTGCAACAAAACATGTTTTAATAATAGCACTTATTGAGCATTTATTGCATACCTAACACTCTGATGTCATTTCTTCTTCCAGTACCTCGAGGAAGTAATAGCAAATAAATGTTCTTCATCACCCACTCCCAAAACACACCCTCCCGGAAGATATGAAAGACAGGTTTATCTGGACCCTGTCATCTTGGAGACACTAAGGTGTGGTCTGTCTCCCTCCCATGAACAACTCTCTCTTTCTAGAGTCAGTTCTAGTGCCGATCAGGTAGGCATTGGAGCTGCAAGGGCGCTCTGGCCACCCTCCTACACGACTTTTGAGTTTTTCTGTCTTTGTGGCAACAGGAGACTAAAAAGCAGGTCCATGGTTTCCTTATAGTTCACAGCAGCTAAGGTTGGCTTGTTTTTTTTAACCTCTTATTTTATCATCTCTTCTGATTTCACTAAGATTTCTGGCTTAAGATGATTTGTCACTGAACCCACCTGAGAGGTCCCCAGTGCTGTCCGGTTACATGCTTAATTTAAAACGGCACATCCGACACCTCCTATTACCGTGTCATTGTAAAACACAGAACAGCTTTCAGATCTTGTTTATGCTTCTTTACACCAGTGCAACCTTGCGGGGAAGCAATCTCAATATCATTGTGTTATGATTTTAATTTACAAGCATGTGAAAATTGTTTATGCATTTATGGTCAAAACTGTATAAAGATTGAAATATTTATTTCTCCATTGTCTACCACTTTTTCCCCTTTTCCCCCTCCTAACACCCATAATGTCTTGATGTATGCCTGATTTTTCTCTCTCTCTCTCTTTCTCTCTCTCTGGGTCTGTCTCTCTCTCTCTCTGTGTATGTGTGTTTAACTCTTTGTAAATGTCATTATAGTACAATGACTCTAAGATACACTTTTTCTTTCTTTCTTTTCTTTTCTTTTCTTTTTTTTTTATTTGAGAAAGGGTTTCTCTGTGTAGCAACTCTAGCTGGCCTGAAACTCACTTTGTAGACCAGGCTGGACTTGAACTCACAGAGATCCTCCTGCCTCTGCCTCCTGAGTGCTGGGATTAAAGGTGTGCACCACCACCACCTGACTGCTTTTCACTTTTTAATATCTTTGAAATTAGTATGTATCTCTGATTGTAATTCTTAGAAACTATTAAAAAATAAAGTGTGCAAATGTGTCACATTTTCTTTATCCGTTCTTTGGTTGAGGGGCATCTAGATTGTTTCCAGGTTCTGGCTATTACAAATAATGCTGCTGTAAACATAGCTGAGCAAATATCCTTGTTGTATGAATGAGCATCCTTTGGGTATATGCCCAAGAATGGTATTGCTGGGTCTTGAGGTAGGTTGACTCCCAATTTTCTGAGAAACTGCCATACTGATTCCCAAAGTGGTTGTACAAGTTTGCACTCCTACCAGCAATGGAGGGAGTGTTCCCTTACTCTATATCTTCTCCAGCATAAGCTTTTATTAGTGTTTTTGGTTTTAGCCATTCTGACTGGTGTAAGGTGGTATTTCAGAGTCATTTTGATTTGCATTTCCCTAATGGCTAAGGATGTTGAACATTTCCTTAAGTGCCTTTCGGCCATTTGAGATTCCTCTGTTGAGAATTTTCTGTTTAGATCTGTACCCCATTTTTAAAATTGGATTATTTGGTATTTTAATATTTAGTTTTTTGAGTTTTTTTGTATATTTTGGAGATCAGTGCTCTGTCTGATGTGGGGTTGGTGAAGATTTTTTCCCACTTTGTAGGCTGCTATTTTGTCTTGTTGACTGTGTCTTTTGCCTTATAGAAGCATCTCAGTTTCTGGAGGTCCTATTTATTAATTTTTGCTTTCAGTGTCTGTTTTACTGGTATTATATTTAGGAAGTGATCTCCTGTGTCAATGCATGCAAGGCTACTTCAAACTTTCTCTTCTATGAGGTTCAGTATTGCTAAATCTATGTTGAGGTCTTTGATCCATTTGGACTTGAGTTTTGTGCATGGAGATAGAAATGGATCTATTTGCACTCTTCTACATGTCGACATCCAATTATGTCAGCACCATTTGTTGAAGATGCTTGAGGAACTACTCAGTGGTAAAAACAATGACATTTTGAAATTTGCAGGAAAATGGCTGGAAGTAGAAAAAACTATCCTGAGTGAGGTAACCCAGATACAAAAAGACAAACACAGTATGTACTCACTCATAAACGGATATTAGACATAAAGCAAAGGACAACCAGTCTACAGTCCACAACCCCAGAGAAGACAGGAAACAAGGAGAGCCCTAAAAGAGACATATATGCCCCTCCCCAAGAATGGGAAGTAGAAAAGATCTCCTGAGTAAATTGGCAGCATGGGTGGGATGGGGGAGGGTGGTAGAGGAGTGAGGAAGGGAGAAGGGGAGTGGGGGTGGGGGAGAACATGAGGTATCCAGAAGGTCAAGTTGGGTGAAGGACAATGAGGGAGAGCAAGGAAAGAGATATCTTGAAAGAGGGAGCCATTATGGGGTTAGTGAGCAACCAGGCACTAGGTAAATTCCCAGGAATGCAGAAGGATGACCCCAGCTAAGAATCTGGAGAGGGTACCTCTACTGTCCTTCCCCTCTAGTCAGATTAATGACTACCTTAATTGTCATTATAGAACTGTCATTCAGTAACTGATAGAAGCAGTTGCAGAGATCCACAGTTAAGCACTGGGCCGAACTCCTAGAGTCTAGTCATAGAGAGGGAGGAACGATATTATGAGCAAAGGGACCAAGACCATTGTTGACTGTGGTTTTCTGTCCTGCCCGATTCCCACAATTGTTAAGTCCCAAAGAAATCACACAGAGGTCTACATTAATCATAAAGTGATTGGCCCATTAGCTCAGGCTTCTTATTAACTTTTATAACTTATGTTAACCCATTATTCTTACCTATGTTAGCTACATGGCTCAGTACCTTCAGAAGTCACATCTTCCTTCTTCTGTGTCTGGGCAGGATTGCAGGGGAATGGGCTTCCTCCTTCCCTGAATTCTCCTGTTCTCATTGACCCGCTTCTACTTCCTGTCTGGTTGTCCCACCTATACGTCCTGCCTGGCTACTGGCCAATCAGCGTTTATTTAAAATATAATTGACAGAATACAGACCATTCTCCCACACCAGACCATGATGGGGAAACCCACAGAAATAGCTGACCCAAGGAAGTGGGAGCTCACTGACTCTGTACTGACAGCTGGGAAACCTGCATAAGACTGAACTAGGCCCTCTGGATGTTGGTGACAGTTGTGTGGCTTGGGTAGTTTGTGGGGCCACGAGCAGTGGAACCAGTATTTATCTCTAGAGTATAACCAGGCTCTTTGGAGCCCATTCCCTGTGGAGGGATACCTTGCTCAGCCTTAATACAGGGGGAGAGCCTTGGTTCTGCTTCAAGTGATGTGACAGACTTTGTTGATTCCCCATGGGAGGCTTTACCCAATCTGAGAAGTGGATGGGGTGGGGTGGGGTGAAGGTGGGGGAGTGGGACGACAGGAGGGAGAGGTAACTGGGATTGGTATGTAAAATAAGATTGTTTTAAAAATAATTTTAAAAAGATAAAAGGTGTATTTTCAGCAACCCATGGTTTCTTGGATTTACAGGCAAGAACAATCATAACAAATGAAGAAACTGAGAATGAAGAGCGCTGTTGTCTTCACCAAGATCCTGATTGGTACTAGAAGAGCAGAACCCAAAACTCTTAACTTGCTCACCTCATGGTAAAGAAAGATGAAGGTCGGTGAGACAAGTTTTTAGACCAAAGCCACTGTGCTATCTGAGAGCATCGGATTGCAATCCAGACCCCTTTCTCTCTGTATGACAAAACACTAGGTATTTATTTTATTATCATCGTCATTATTATTATTGTTGCTGTTTTTTTGAGACAGTTTCTCTATGAAGCCCTGGCAGTCCTGAAACTCACTCTGTAGACCAGGTTGGCCTTGAACTCAAACAACTGCCTGCTTCTGCCTTCTGAGTGCTGGGATTAAAGGCATGCGACACTGTGCCTGGCGCAATAATACACTAGTTTATCCTGTAACTTTGAGTAGCGTTTAGCTACACCATTTTAAATACAGGAATTTGGCTTTGGAATTCTCTGAGATACCTGATATCGCTAGTATTTTGATTCAAAACAGAACCAATTGTATTTTTAAATGTTTCAATATTTTAAGTATATATTTTCTTAACTGTGAAGTGCAGGTAACATGAACATGTGGCAAAAAAATGTAAAAGTAGCAAATGAGATATACAGAAAAATAATGATTACATCATGTGTTTCAGCTGTTCCACAGTTTTCCCCAGAGGTAAGCACTGCTTGGCTTTCTATGTGTTCTAGAGAATTCCATGTAGAAGCTACAGTCTAGACCTTGACTATCTCCTATACTGAACATATATCAAGAGATCATATTGTAACCATATGTATAATTACTGTCAATTAAAAGTTTAAAAAAATCCAAAACCAAAAAGGGAAGATTCCGGAGCATTCTGTTCCTCTCTGTACATCTGAAAGTGGACAACAGCAATAGCCAAGTAATGACACTCCGATGATCCACAGTGAGAAGCAGGGTTGGGCAGGACATCCTCAGCCTGTGGAAATGCTTATGAAAATTGGAAAGTCCCAAGAACAGTGGAGTAGCACCCTGTGCACTCGCCTGTACCACCTGGGGAAGAGTGCAAACCTGAGAGGCTGGGGCTCACTGGGAACAACATCCCGGGAAGATGGTGATCTCAAGTCCCACTCTCTCACACACTGTATTTCCTCCAAATTCAAGTCAGAGGAAGTGGCAGAGCAAATGCTCACGCAGAAAGTATCTGGACAGCCTTTGGGCCTAGAATGAGAAACTGCAGCTCAAGGCACTGAAATGATGAAAAGACATTGTTACTGGAGAAAAGGAAACACTGAAGGCCAGGAAGGTCCATTAAGTGCATGGTACTCTTAGATGCTGCAGCAGTTTGGGTGACGGGAAGAGCTTCAGAGCTTTAGCTCTGTTGTCTCCATGAAGTCTCAGCTGTGGAAGAAGAGGAACTGTGGGGAAGCATAGGCTTTCTTGCCTGACAACAAGAGGAAGTCAGGCTAGTTCTGACTTGCTAGTTGCCATAGGGGAGAGGGCACTTTGCTTAATTCTCTAATTTTTAGACAGTTTGCTGCAACCACACCATCGTGCCAGGTTATTGGGAAGATAAGGTAGAATAAATCAGGGCAGTGCTTTTCAAAGGCTGTCCCAAGGACCAGTAGCATAGACACCCAAGGGATCTCATTAAAAATGCAAATTGTTGGCCACATCCCTGGCTGATAGCACAATTAGAGTTACCCAGTCTATGGCTTAATAAGCCTCCCAGTGGATAACTGCAGGATACAATTGAGAAACTCAGAAACGGAAAAACCTCCGGCAGAGTCCACATGTAAAAGTGGTAAGTGCCTTTATCAGTGTATTCTTTCTTCACTTGAGTCTCCAATTCTCTCTGCTCTCTAATATGATAAAGTGGAGTGTGCTAGTGCCACTCTTTGACTTCTCTGTTAGAGAAGGAATAGGGCAGAGGCAAAACTCCAGGGAGAAGCCAGGCTGTCACGGCCAGGCTCATACCCCAAAGGCCTTGACACTCATTCCCTAAGGCTTTCTTAGTTTCCAGGATTTCTCTTGAAAACATCCTCTTTGGGTTCCTCCGCTTCTGGAGACCCCAAAGAGACAGAGGAGAAGAAAGCTCACAAGAAAATTCTTGCTGCCTCAGGCAGGCTCCATTTGGATTTGTGGTGGCTTTGCTACTCTCTCTAACTGGTCCTTACTACAGCAAATTATCTTTCTAAATAAAAATATCAGCTAGGCAGTGGTGGCACATGCCTTTATATCCCAGCATACGGGAGGCAGAGGCAGGCGGATCTCTGTGAGTTCGAGGCCAGCCTGGTCTACAGAACGAGTTCCAGGACAGGCTCCAAAGCTACACAGAGAAACTCTGTCTTGGAAAACCAAAATATATAGTGGACCCTCTCTCTTCTACTAAAGCACTCTTTAGCCTTTTAGATTTAGCCCAGTTTTGAATATACCTCAGTGGTATAGTATTTACCTGGCATGTTCAAAGCCCTGGGTTCAGTCGAGAGAGAGAGAGAGAGAGAGAGAGAGAGAGAGAGAGAGAGAGAGAGAGAGAGAGAGCAAGAGAGAGAGAGAGCTAACATTAGACTTAGCTCTTTAGCATAGCTGCCTTGTCAAACTGGTCCCAAAGGACTTTCTCAGCTTCAGCCTCATCTCCCATTTTCTGCTTCGCTCCTGCTCTCCTCCAACCCCTCCTTCCTCTTCTCACTCTCAATACACACAGGTCTACAAGCCCACAAGCACATGCCAGTGGTGAGCAAGAGCAAGCTTGGTGGATGTTAGCCGAGAGCTGATCATGAGGGAAACAGAGCTCCAGCCCAAAGGAACACGGGTGTGAAACGGCATGATGGAAATGGGAGTCTTATGTACTAGGTGTGGTGGAAGATGCTGACTCAACTGGTACTTTAACGAAAATGTTAACGAACGTGATCCCACATGTAAAAACGGGGAAGTACTGCAGACTGACCAGGTGTCATCACCTTTGATTCTGACTGTTTAGGTCTATGTTGCAATTCTTATGCTGACTTTTTACCCAGACCTGAATCAAAATAATCACAGCCAGCACAGCCGGTGACTTACGACTTCAGCTCTAAGCCACCACAGCTGGAATCTAAACCCATCACCCAGCTCCCATCTATACTACCAGACACTTTCCTGCCTCTTTAAAGATCATAGATGGGCCTGCAAACTTGGCTGACAGCTCTGACTTCAACCCAAAGGGCCTTGATTTAGAAGAATTATTTTCCTGACCTTAGGAGATTTTATTTCCTTCTAATTGTGTCCTAATTGTTTGTTATTATTTATTCGTTAACTACTCCGGGTAGGGATACACTGAGATTTGCAGTTGTTTATTTTGTAGCTCTTTTTGACAAATTCTTGGTGGAGAGCTTCCTCTGCACAGCTGGTATCAATATCCATAAAAGGCCATTTGAGCAATTTGTCAGCTCTCTAAGTATCAATTTCCTGGAGTGAGTGTCTTCAGTGGCCTCCACTTATGTCTGAAATATTTTTATGAATGTTTTTGCTTCTGAATTATTTTTGGAAGATATGTGGGGAAAAGAAGCTTGAAAAAATACATTTTTAAAAAAGATGGAATAGTATCCTCTTTCAGGATCCAATTGACAAAGCTTCAATCCAGGAATCCCTGTGGTAGACTATAGCCTAGACCCATAACAGCAAAGTCAGTGGTAATAGCCACACAGAGGGCTTTGTATTTACCATGGTATCTACTTTTCAAGAGTTTCCACATTTAAAAAATTGTGGAAAAGGACTAGTACATTTTTTTACCTCCATTAAAACATTACCTGTGTTAAGACATGCTTTAAATTGGAAACCATTACATTAATTCACTCCAGCCTGCTTAATTTCTTAAGCTTTTGTGACCCTGCAGGGTTACAATTACTGTCAGGTCCCAAAGAAACCCAGGATAAGAGTCACTCAATGCCTATGGCTCCTCCCTGCACCTCCCCCCATTCTCTACCCTAAACCTCTCCAGTCAAGCATCTGGGCTCTGCTTCTCCTCCCTAGATTCTGATTGCTCTATAAGCTAGCCATTTTGGTCATGCGCTCTCTTGGCTTTTGACTCACTCTTGGCCTCTTGGTCCTTGGCTCCTGTCTTAGTCCATTTTCCCTCTTGCCTCTTCCTTTCTTGCTTTCCCCTCTTCCTCTTTCTCTCCATCTCTCCTTTCATGGTCTAGTTCAGTCTGAACCCTCCTAGATGCTTCTGGCTGAAGTCTCTCCTATGTCTACAATAAAACCCTTCTCAACCATACCTTGGAGTGTTCATATCCTCATTTTCATTCAGTTACATTCCCAAAATAAATGTAGAGCTTGCTATAGAGTAGTGAACAAAAAAGATTTGATGGATCAATGAGTGGAGATATTATTCAACCAGATTGGTCATCCTAAAAAAATTCTGCCAGTTAATTTTACCCTATTGAATTGTGTGCTGTTTATCTTGGAACAATGGTCTCTGTCTTAATATTTTTCACTGCTATAGCAGAATATTAGAGACCAGTAATTTATAACTGTCGGAAATGTATTGACTAATGGTTCTTGGGACTGGAAACTCTAAAACTGCATGACAACTTGGTCATGGCCTATATTGCAGTCATTTCATGGTAAGACAAAAAAATGAAGAGAGGGTGAGTCATCCCTTTATAATGAAGCCACTCCCCAGACCACAAACACTGCTATAATAGGGTGCTAACTACCTACAGAGGGCGGTGTCTTGTGACCCAGACATCTCAAATTAGGCACGCCTCCAAACAGCTGCATTTAGAATCAAGTTTCAACACATGAACTTTAATGAATACATTCAAATCATAGCAGCGTTTCATTAACAATCAGTTAAAGTGATTCCCGTCTGTGCATATTTACCTTATAAAGCAGTACATGTGCAAACTAGCACAAGGTCCTAGACACCGATTGCTGCACGGGTTATAACAGCACAAGACTGAGAACAGCCAAATGCCATTCCTAGACAACTCGTTACCATCACACAGCAGAATACTATACAGACATTACGAAGAATTGTCATTGCTGCATCTCATGTGGAAAAGAATATATTTTGGTTTGCTTGTTTTGGAATGGTCTCAAGCTCATGGAAAATTTGTTAAAAGTAATGAAAAGCATATTTTTCCCCTTGAGTTACTTGAAAGTAAGCTCTTGTTATATTAACTCTGAACACGTTGACATATATTTTCTTTTAAGAAGGTGTTCTCCTACAAGACATTGAAACAAACACATATCACCATCAGGAAATGTTACCAGTATATTATTCCCATATAATCCTACAACTTGTTAAGTTTTATGATCTTGTTACAGTTCTTTCTTATATCAGGCATGGCATTTACCTGTCATTGAGTAGCAGTCTCCTTGCTCAGGTTGTTGTCAGTTCCTTCTTCCTAACCTGTATGACCTTCACACTTAAGATGACTGAGAGAAGGCAATTTGTAGCCTGTCCCTCATTTAGGCTTGTGTTATGTTTCTTCATGATTAGGTGCAGGTTATTCACATTTGGCAAGATAGTCTTTTCTTTGCAGTCTGTCCAGCAACACAAGACTTCAATTTGTTCATTGTTGGTGATATTAACCTTGACCCCTTGAATAAGGTGTCTTGCTAGGTGTCTCTACTTTGAGGTTGTTCTTTTCTTCTTTGTAACTGGTAAATATTAATAAGAAGGGAACTAAATAACATTGCAGAGTTGCTTGAGGAAGGTTTCCTTCAATACCAATCCCATATATATATAGATACACACACATATATACATATATGCCCACTTATATTTACACATGCATATATAACATATATATGTATATATATAGTATGTAAGTAGAGTATCCTCCTTTGGGATAATTATAGTAAATCACGTGTTTATAGTCTTCTACATTTATATTTTGAAATAATCTTAATATGAATAGTTCGGGAGCCTGGCTTTTCTTGCTTCATCTCACATGTGGTATCAGACATTATTTACCCCCATTTCTTCATTTTATTTCATGCAACTTTCCTCTTAATGTTTAAATATCTATGTCCTTAAAAGTATATGTTAAAACAAAACTTTGTAATTGGTGTGGTTTGGGATAAGTGTCCTCTAAAGTCCGTGTTAGTTCCCAAGTCATGTGCTATTGGGAAGCCATGGAGACCTAACAAAATGAGGACAAAAATTAGTCCCTGGGCCAAATGAGAGTGTGCTCTAGAAGGTCCTTGGGGTCCTATCTCTTCTCCTGCACTCTGAGTTCAGGATGCCATAGGGGGAGCAGTTTGGGCCACCACTGCAATCTTACTGCAACATGCTTCACCTCAGAACCAAAGCAGCAGGGTCTCCAGCAAGGAGCAGAACCTCTGACACTGTGGCCAGAGTGACCTTTCCGCCTTCTAAACTCATGTGTTTGTTAAGAGTGCTATAAAGCCGGCTAGGACACTAATGGGACAGTGGTATGGGTTGTAAGAGGACATACAGAACACAGCTAATGTAACTCAGGGTTCTCACAGTATACATACTGTTCACCGTGGACACAGTGAACACAATTCCCCAGGAGTTTTAGCAGTTGGTGGCTGACACCATGCAGCAATTACTTCAGATTTCTTCCCTTCTAAAGCATTCTCATGGTGCTCAGACCTGGTCTCTGGGAGGGTGGGACTTGCCCTCAAGGACCTGAGACTGATTGATTAGTATGCAGTGATTGGTTTAGGATCTGTCATGTGATTTGGTGTAACTGGAGGACTGGCAGGTAAGGCTTTTCCCTCCAGAATATTGAGGTAGATGTGCCGGAGGAATGGTTCTTTTCCTCCACCCCACACCCTTCCGATGTAGATAGTGCCTAAAAATGCAATAGCCTTTTACATGAGTAGGGAGACAACCGGCAGAAAGCTTGCTTACTTTGAACAGTGGCAGCAAGAGAAATCCAGACCCAGGTCTCCAACTCACCACAGACTGCTGAGTCAGAGGCAGCACATGCCTACCACCTGGCTTTTAAGACAAGACTGAAATGCCTATTTCTTTGAGACTGTAAGTCAGATTTTGTTATCTTTTGTCAAAAAAGCCAGGAAAACATACACAGAGGCAATATTATACAGACTGAGATTATATTTAGGAACCTATTGATTAAATAAACATATATGTATGTACTAGCAATTAATGAAAAGAGAGGCCATGATATTAAAATTTGAAAGAGATCAAGGAGGAACATATGGGAGGCTCTGGAGTTAAAAACGCATCATTTTAAGCTGAAAGCCCAACCGAAGGACCAGGTTCTACAGTGCCAGTCTCCAGAGAGCGAGATCGCTGTTAGTGTGACAGCCTTCAGTGCAAGACAGAGATGGAGGAATTTCTCTATAGGAGGCAAGCGGTTTCTCCTGAAAGCATAGAGCAGATTTTGCAGATTTCTGTTGTGTTTCAAAGAGATTACATACTATACATAGTTTTGTACTTGCAAAAAGAAATTTCTAAGAACAGACAGACAGACAGACAGACACACACACACAATACCCAAGGAGCAGAGAATTGGCAACAGTACAGGAATGATGAATGAGAACTAAACAGTAAACAGAAAAGTAAACTTGATATATAAAAATTGAAAATTTTAGGGAGAGCCGAGGAAACAAGCTCCACCTGGGGCAGAAGTCAGGAGCAAATCCAGCCCTGGGAGCCAACCCAGTCCTGGGACACCACTGATTGAGCCAACGACCCGACTCAGAGCCCGCAACCTCCACCGGAACCGGAGTGGGACTGAACCAGTTACCCAGGACAAGGAGAGAACGGGCTCCACCAGGAGCAGAAGATAGGTGTCAACCCGGTCCCAGGACTCAAGCGGATCAGGATTGACCCAGCGACCAGATCCAGAGCCAGCGATCTCCACTGGAACAGGTACAAGGGAATAACCGCTGAGCGAGTCAGCCAGACACAGAGACTGCTGAGGGTCTAGACATGAATCTGGGACCTTCAAGGGAGTGGATATAGGCCAACACCCCCGCGGGCCTGGGGGAGAGTCTAGGACCACCCAGGAACTAGGCCGGGCCAGGACCTCCATCAGCCTGGGCTTGAGTGAGGCTGGGTCCTCCTGGGAATAAGCAGGAACCAGAGATCTCGATGGGGCCAGGTGCGAATCTGGGTCCCCAGAGAGAGTAGACTTGAGCCAGGTCCCCTGTGGGTTCGGGCATTGGTTTGAGACATCAAAGGGAAGAGGCAGGGACCTGTAACCCTTGTGGGTCCCAGCGTGAGTCTGAGACCTCTGAGGAAGCAACCAGGTCCCCTGCTGGTTCGGGCACACCCGAGTCTAGAACCTCCCAGGCAGTAGACGGGAACCGGAAAACTTTCCAGGCCCAACTCCAACCCAGGGGCTTCTGCAGGAGGGAACCCAGCCTAGGACTTACAGTTACAGGTCAAAGCTAGTAATTGCCCGGAGGCAAGGAACTCCACCTTGGGCAACAAATCCCACAGGAGTGGAATTGAACGAGACTCCTGGGACAGAGAGAGCCGAGGAAACAAGCTCCACCTGGGGCAGAAGCCAGGCGCAAATCCAGCCCTGGGAGCCAACCCAGTCCTGGGACACTGACTGAGCCAACGACCTGACTCAGAGCCCGCAACCTCCACCGGAACTGGAGTGGGACTGAACCAGTTACCCAGGACAAGGAGAGAACGGGCTCCACCAGGAGCAGAAGATAGGTGTCAACCCGGTCCCGGGACTCGAGCGGATCAGGATTGACCCAGCGACCAGATCCAGAGCCAGCAATCTCCACCAGAACAAGTCTAACTCCAAGCCAGGGATATCTACAAGAGGAGATCCAGACCAAGATTTACAGAAACAGATCAAAGCCAGCAGCCTAGACCAAAGTAGGCTTGAGACAGCAAACTCCAAGAGAGCAGATCAAAATACGGGAACACTGAGCTACCTCCAGGAACAGGAATAACCAACGAAGTAACTCGAACAGGGACACTGACTGTACCACTAGGAAAACCATCTTAGCTTTTGATCTACTGACATATAGGACATTATTCAACAGAATCTTAGACACCACCATCCACACCTATTAGAGGAAAAGATGAGAAGAAAAGGTAGGATCACAAGCTACACCACAAAGAACAACACAATGCCAGTGAAACCCAAAGACCCTACAAAAGTAAGCCCAGAACAACCAAATATGGATGACCCAGAAGAAAATGATCTAAAAATAACCACAAGAGAATATCTGAAATTATTAAAGATGAATTGAGAAATTATCTTAAAGAAATGGAAGAAAAAACAAACAAAAATTTGGAAGATATCACCAAATCACTTAGAGAAAACCAAGAAAAAGCACTCAAACATATAACAGAAACTATTCAGGTCTTGAAAACTGAGATAGAAAAAATAAAGAAAACACAAGCAGAAGGAATTATAGAAACAGAAATCATGAGGAAAAGAACAGGAACCACAAATGCAAGTACAAACAACAGAATACAAGAAACGGAAGAGAGAATCTCAAGTGCGGAAGATAAAATAGAGGAAATAGACTCATCAGTTAAAGAAAACATTAAATCTAACAAAAGACTAACCCAAAATATCCAGGAAATATGGGACATCATAAAAAGGCCAAATCTTAGAATAATAGGTATAGAAGAAGGAGAAGAAAGTCAACTCAAGGGCACAGAAAATATATTTAACAAAATCATAGAAGAAAACTTTCCCTACCTAAAGAAAGACATGCCTATGAAGATACAAGAAGCTTACAGAACACCAAATAGACTGGATCCAAAAAAAAAAGTCCTCTTGCCACATAATAATCAAAACACTAAACATACAGAGTAAAGAAAGAATATTAAGAGCTGCAAAGGAAAAAGGACAAGTAACATATAAAGGTAGACCTATCAGAATTACATGAAAGCCAGAAGGTCATGGTCAAACATTATGCAGAAATTGAGAGACCATGGATGCCAGCCCAGGCTACTATACCCAGCAAAACTTTCGATCACCACAGAAGGACAAAACAAGATATTCCATGACAAAAATTGAAAATTTTGTTTACAAAATAATGTTTTGGTACAACTATTTCAATTCTCCTTATGCCATTTATTGGCCCTGTGATTCGGAATCTTAAGTCTTAATTCCATTACCCATGGGATGAGTGCTCTAATGAGTTTCTTCTTTTACAACTTGAGACTTCTCTATAGAACCACTCAATTGTGTCTTCAAATGCAAGGTTATATAACGATTCAATTAATAATTTAAATTATTTTGGTTAAATTATTCCCACTTGAAATTTTTATCTGCACAAGTTTATGGTGACTTATTGGCAATACATTTGGAAGCAGCCTGGGAACAGGTTAGATGAAGGAGTGTGGACTGCTTCTCACGACAAAACCCTGAAGCTGTTCTAACTCCACACTCCAGCCTGCTGTTTAGCCCTTGCCCGCCCTTATTGCTGACACTTTTCACTCTTATTTTCTCCATAGAAAATTAATTAATAAGTAACTCACTAAGCTCTGGCTCCTCCCAGCACTGATCTCCATGAGGATGGGAAACCTTGGCTAAAGAATCATTTTATTTCCTTATCATTAAAGAGGCTTGCTTCATTACAGAATTTTCAAGTACTTATTCTTATTGTTGCTCCCCCTGTACCCACCCTGCCTGGTGCCTTTCTTCTCCCAGGAGTCTCCTTCCTATTTTCACATGTGACCTTCCCCCAGCTCCAGGTCTTGTTCCCCTCTCATTGTTTTCTAGCCTAATTCAAGAGTAGGGAGTTTTGCCCACTTCGCAGTGTATTTATGAAGGACTTGGCACAAGGAACTCATTCCATAACTGAGTGAGTGAGTGTGGTAAAGGTACCAGACCTGGTCAAACATCTGAACAAGCTTCTACCAATGTGTGAGAAGAGCAGGGTGAATGGTGGCAGCTTGTCAGTTTAACATTCGAGTGCTTGTGTGGGCAGGAAAATGCACACCATCCTAGATTGTTTTCCCCTGGCTCATCTTTTATTGCAGAAACTTATAGAGTAAATGTAGAAAATCTTAAAAATACAATAATAGAAAGCAAATAGATTCTTATTAAAATAGATTAGCTTCTAAGTCAAGCTAATTCAAGTACTAATTCAAGTGTCCTTGGATGCCACCTAGGACATGTGACTCTGAAAATGTGTAACTTAAAGGTTTTATGTTTAAGCCAAAGACCTCCAGAGCTTGCACTCCTCGAACAGAGATACTTAGTTTCTGAGGGTTTGGCATTAGTTCAGGGTGACTTCACACTTTGTTAACTCTGCCCACGGATACAGAAATGAATACTTTGTCTTGGTATGGATCTTGATCTACTGATATAAATTTAAGGTCAATTTTGTTATTTGTATATTTCTGTTCTTGATTAAGGTATTGTGTTTGTGAATCTCATTTAAAAATGTAATGTGTAATTAAGAAACACAAGTTAGTAGATAGTCATCCATAATAGTCAAACTGTAGTCATGTTAGTTGGATTTTCTAGATGTACAGAGATATATTTCTGATGGATAGGTATTCTCTAAAACATTCAAAGATTTACAGAATATGGCATTTAAATGTTTTAAAAATTAGGACTTTTCATGACAATGAGATACATCTGCTTCTGGCAGAAGCAATCTACTTCAAGAGGATGATGGGCATTGAAGAGGCTCCTTATGGAGTTGGTTAGCCATTAGGGCAAGAAACTGCTCTTGCCTAGACTGCTTGATGGTATGCTGTATGAACTGGACATGCAGGACCCACAGAAAAATGACTTCTGAACTTGCCTAAAGAAGGTGAGACAGTCCTTCAGGTTCCTGCTTCATGAAGGAGTCTGCCAGATATTCTGCAGGACACAGAAGAAAGTGACTGACAAACTGCCAATACAGGCAGAACTGTCTTTGAAATTTCCTGCTTCATGGAAAAGTCTGCCAAATACTATGGGCCTGCAGGCTAAAGATGTATCCCCCAATGTTACAGAAGAACTTTGGGTGACTTTCCAGGCAGCGAGATGTCTCTATCAGTTCTAGAGTTTTGGAAGTTGCTTACAATGCACTTCCTGTTAACTTAGGTAGTAGTATATCCTTCTTGGGTCTTTGATGGACTTGAAGAATAGATAGTTATAATTATAGTTTTCTTTAGTTATGATAAAAGATAAAGTAGATATAAATATTGTAACTGTAATTGTTTTTTGACAACTGTTTTATTATATGTAATTTTACTGTGTTAAAGTTAAAACCTCCCTTTTTATTTAGACAGAAAAGGGGAGATGATGTGGGACTCTCCTCTGTATGCTGTGAATATGTTTTACTACCGTTGGTTAGCAAAAGAAGCTGCTTTGACCTAAAGCAGGGCAGAATATAGTCAGGTTGGAAGAGAGTATAGAAAGAGAGTAAGCGGAGTCAAGAAGACACTATGTAGCTGTTGAAGGAGACAGGCAATGGAGAACCTTACCCGTAAACCACGAGCCTTGTGGTGATACATTAATAGAAATGAGTTAATTTAAGATGTAAGAGCTAGCCAATAAGAAGCCAGAGTTAACAGGGCAAGCAGTGATGTAATTAATATGGTTTATGTGTTATTATTTGGGCCTTGGTGGCTGGGATACGAATGAGCAGCATCCACCTACAGCCCACCTGTAGTTTTTGATCAGACTGTCTCTCTTAGAGCTGGATGCTGTGATGCCAGCTGCTCCCATCCCTCAGGCCACACAGGCCCTTGAGCTGGACCATCTTCTATATTGGACATGATAAGGTGACTGCGTTCCTCTCTGGGGGTCTCATTAGCATCTTTTTTTTTCTACAGTGGCCTCTTTATCAAGTGCAATGTTGAAGGAGAGAGGCACTTGGTAGAATTGTTAGAACCTTCAGCTGTATTTTTGTCCATTGAACAATCAAGTGTTTATCTTCCCAGGACTGAGACACAGGAGTCTTCCTGATTCTAGATTAGGTGGGATTCCAGAATAGCATCCGTGTCCTGCTATGGACTCATCCTCTCTCAGATGGGTACTGGGGATAACTCACCTTCAATTGAATATCACTGTCTCTGTGTATGCATCCTCCCCACTGTCACGCATATACCACATTGGGCACCAACTTGTAATAGTACCAAAGAGTTCCACAATAGCCAGCAAAGGAGTATAAAAAGGTTTATTTATTTGGGGATAAACTCAAAGTAAGGGTAGCTATCTGCAGTCCTCTGTGTGTGCTAGGAAATTGAACTAAATGCAGCAGAAAAGAGGGCTGTGATACTTTTCACCTGCACTTATAATACATGAGACCAGGCCCAAAGTGGGCCAGTCTCTTAAAGGCTGAAGGAGTTCCCACAACAAGAAGGTCTACTTTTCCTGTCTGTAATCTTTTCTCCACAGTCCCGGTGTATGTCAGACAGGTGTGCAGATATGAACTATGCAGCAAGCAGAATTAGAATTCTTTTCCATTCTAATGGAAAAGAACTCCAGGGTCCTACCAAAATCGGGGTACTCTGAATGATTTATGAAAGCAGGAAGAAAGATTGGTGGTTCTTAAACCGTGTTGATATAAGAGGGCTTTACTGACTGGATTTGGAACTTAGCTCACCTTTTATTTATGCTGAGAACGTTGACAACCAACCGTTCTGCTGAGCCTACTTCCTCCACTTTGTAAAATGAGCATAATTTTAGTACCTGCTTCATAGAGTTACTTAAGGCTGAATACTCTGTGGGCCGGTGTTCCTACTACAGGCCAGCATCACATTGGCTCACCCCATTCTCTGAAGTCTAGGTTTCCACCTAGATTCAATTTTTTTTCTTTTCAACACACTATTTAGTTTATCTCAGAAGAAATGATTTAAATTCCTCAAACGACTGTTTCGAAGAATGTTAAAAGTTAGAAGATGATGACAGAATTGTTTATTGCAATTCATAACTCAGGTAAATATTGAGACCAAAGTTTGTTTTCTTAATGAGAGGCTTAAGGAATAGTCTCAGACTTAAACCACGAAGCATGATTTGAAGAATTAGAGAAGATCACAGAGAAAGGTAGGATTATTTGCAGGTTAAATTCCCTGTCTTCCTATGAACCACTGCTAACAAGACCCTTCTTTTCTACTGCAGATAAGTCCAGATGCTGGTGGGAGAAAAAAATTTCATCCACAATACCTCCAGCTAATACTAGATGTTGTCTAAGAATTTTCTAGAAATTTAAAAATCTCTCTATTTTCTCACATAGGGGAGATATATATGCCACACTGGGAACATTTATAAAACCTTAGGCAGAGCATTTGGAAGGTGGCCTTGCTTAGAAATATTAGAAGAGGACACATCTGCCAAAAGAATTCCCTGAGGAACTGGGAATCAATACACTGAAATAGAGAAAAGTGCATATAAATTTGGGACTCAAATTTTGAGATCCATCTCTTGGGAGATAAAGCAGTGTGAAATAGACAAGTGTTTTTTTTTTTTTCTTGTTTTAGTTTGCTATAACACTGAATTATTTTTTGGTCAGCTCTCTGAGCCATTGTTTCATTGTGTGAGTTTACATTTTTAAAAATTGTGTTTTCTTGCTCTTTTATTCAGTACTGGAAAAAATTAAGGTTTTGCATTCATTCTTACTTTGAAAGGATTTTGGTGAGGGAGAATTGTCTGTATTCTGTCAATCATGTTTTAAATAAATGCTGATTGGCCAGGCAGGAAGTATACGCGGGTCAACCAGACAGGAAGTAGAGGTGGGCGATGAGAACAGGAGAATTCTGGGAAGGAGGAAGCCCATTCCTCCCAGTCCTGCCCAGACCACTGAAGAAGCAGGATGTGACCTGCCCTGCTGAAAGAGATACTGAGCCATGTGGCTAACATAGATAAGAATAATGGATTAATATAAGTTATAAGAGCTAATACGAAGCCTGAGCTAATGGGCCAATCAGTTTATCATTAATATTGACTCTCTGTGTGATTTTATTTGGGGCCTAATGACTGCAGGACCTGGTGGGAGGACAGAAACCAACCAGGCCTCATGTTACAGGATTTTAAATTTAAAACATATTAAAAAACATACAAATGAATACACAGACCTCTGGTATAATGTATGTCTTTGTTTTCTGTTACTATAACAAAATATAGAATTCAAAGTAATTTATAAAGCATAGACATTCATGGATCTAGACACTGTAAGTCCAATGTCACATAGCTACATCTGGTGTGAACTCTGTGCCACACCATGAAGGAAGAAACCCAGGAGGACAAGCAAGTGTGTAGAGATGTCTCAAGCATGAGAGGCACTTAGCTTTATGACACCTTGCTCTAGTAATAACTAATCCAGCCCAGGGAGACAGGTGTTAACCCTCTTACAGATATATATAATCACCTCTTAAGTCCCCTACTTCTCAATACTGCCACAAGGGCAATCATGTGAATATGTATGTGACAGGACCTCATGAATCTCAGGTTGACCTCAAATCTACTGTATAGCCTAGGATGACCTTGAACTTCTGATCTTCCTGCCTCCCTCTCCCAAGGGCTAGGATCACAGTTGTGCACCACCTTGCCCACATAGGCAAGCTCTGTACCAACTGCATTACATCCCTAGCCCAGAACATGCTTTATAACTGTGTTGTTGTTTGTTTCTTTCTCATATGAACATACAATATACGGATATATACACATCACTGTTTTTTGGAAGCTAAAGAAACTAAATTTTAGCTGTGCTTTTTTTTTTTTACCTCCAAATGCTTATTATTTGCCAATCCGAAGGTTACTCTCCTACACAATCCCAGATAATCCTTTAAAATCAAGAAATTTTACCATTCAACATATTTGAATTCCATTCAATTTTATCGATTGCCCAATAAAAATGTTTTGTGGACCTCAGGATCCTGTAGAAGCCCACTGGCTGCACTTAGCCAACATGGTTCTTCAGTCTTCTTTAATAAAGGAAAATGCCACAGTTTTTCTTGTCCTTATGACTTTGATACTCTTGAAAATTAAAGGTCAATTGTTCTAGAATTTTTATCCCTAAAATCCTTACAAAAAGTCCCTAAAATGAGTATCCCTAAATTTAGATTAAATCTCATGTTTTGCTTGATACACATTTCAGCAAAAGTATGATGGAATGTGTTCTTCAGGAGATATTTTCTGCAAGTATGAGATGTCAGTGTGCTTCAGGTTAAATGCTGTTTAATTCTCAGCAGTCAGTTTAAAAAGGTTCTTTCCAGGTTTCTACAGTGTAAAATTATTCACAGAATGTTTTATAGCTATTAATTAGTAAGCAATTAGGTAATTTCCGGGAACAGTTTAACAGTGTGTAAATATTTTGTTTTACAACAAAATCTTGCCTATCAGTTTTATCATCTTTTGATGGACTTTTATATATAATTTATTTATATGTTTATTATATAATATATGTTATATGTGTATATATATTTCTTGAGACAATGTTTCACTATATATCCCTAGCTGGTCTGAAACTTCTATATAGAGTAGGCTGGCCTCAAACTTATGGAGATCTGCCTACCTGTGAACACTTAGTGCTGGGATTAAAGGTCTCTACTGCCATGACTGACTTCAAAAATTTGTTAAGGTAATATTTGAAAAATGGTGATTTTGTACAAATCATTTTTTGTATTATTTGTTTCACATGATACAATTTTATAGGTATTGCTACATATCTCTTATCTATTTATCATCTATATATTACCTATCAATCATCTTCCAATAACCATCATATCTTTATATAAATATCAAGTTAGGGTCTTCAATGAGTTACGACCTATAGTGGCTTGAATGAGAATGCCTTCACCCACATAGACAGGTTGGTTGTGCTATTTGGGTAGGTTTAGGAGGTGTGGTCTTGCTGGAGGAAGTATGTTAGTAGGTGCAGGGGAAGGGCAGGCTGTGAGGTTTAAATACTGTGTGTCATTCACAGTTTGCTCCCTCTGCTTCCCGCTTGTGGTTCAGGATACGAGCCCTCAGCATCATGGCTAAGCCTGCTGCTTGCTGCCATGCTTTCCTGCCACTCTTACCTCCTGGAACCACAAGCCCAAATAAACCCTTCATTATATGAGTTGCCTTGGTCATGGTGTTTTATCATTGCAAAAGAAAATAAAGCAACACAGTGTATTATTATTATTGTTGTTATTATTATTACATATTTCAAAGTTTGAGTTATCCCATATTTGCCAGTGAAGGTGTCTTTAAGCTAAATCTCATGCCCTTTTGACTCCATTTCTGGCCAGTGAATATGCAATTGATTTCCTTGAGTTCAAACAAACAGAATGGGTGAAGGTCAACTATTGTGTGCTCTGGAATTGCTCTAGCAACTTTATCAAGAGATAGGATGGAAAGTGTGTGGCAGCACTGCACCCTTTCAATTCCAGTACTTGGGAGGCAGGGGCAGGCGAATCTCAGTGAGTTTGAGGCCAGCTTGCTCCACAGAGCAAGTTCAAGGACAGCTAGAACTGTTTCACAGAGAAACCTTGTCTCAAAAAACCAATGAAAATTAAAAATGAAGGGCTGGAGAGTTGGCTTAGCAGTTGGGAGTGCTGATTACTGTCTGTGGTTCCAGGTCCAAGGGATCTGACATTCTTGCACGGATGTACATGCAGGCAAGACACTAATGCTCATGGAACAAAAATAAATAAATACATGCAACTAACTATGTCTTAAAAAAATTACAATCAAGTTTATCATGTTACATTGGCAGATGAGTTTATGTGAAACAGAACTATGATTTCACTTTGTAGGAAATCATGAAAGACGGATAGTTCTGGGCAGGCCACATGTCACTACTTCTGTTGCTAAAATTCCTTCCCAAGGGGAACCCAAAGCAATATCTAAGTTCCCAATGACAAACCGAGGGATGATTCTGCCCAAGTTCACTCTGGGACCAATGAGTATATTGTGATGCCTTACAGCACATAGGTGAAGGGTTATATACAGGGGCGTGAATTGTTCCCCCATCCCCGGTGCCCCAAACAGGCTGCACCTGGAAAGCTTTCATCCAGCAAGGATGCAGATGCCCCATAACTTCCCTGTAGTGGCACAGATCAAGCTCCCCCTTTCCTATCTAAGGCTGAATGGCATACAACAGGTGGTGGGGGGAACAGGATATTCAGGTGAGGGTCTCTGACCCTCTCTACACTTCCATGAGGGAGCATGAACAGTCAATAAGCCCAACTGGGGTGATCCTTTTGCCTGAAGCTCCTAAGATGACAGTTGCTTGACTCTGAGGACAATCACAAGTTTCCCAGGAATCTGCCAGGACTATTGCCAACAGCCCGGTTCTTTCTTTTATGGGACAAAGGTACTTCAGAGAAGAAAGAAGTGACACTTGAAATTCCACCCTTATCTAGCCCTTCTCCACAGAAGTGTCTTTCTTTCAAAACATGAGGTACTTAGGGATAGAAAATGTCACCCCTGGATATCTGTGTCCCTAATGTATACTAGTTAGTTTTCCCCTCTTCTTCCTCTTCTTTATTCTTCTTCCCGGGGTGAGCTTTTAAGAAGTGTATGATATGATGTCAGAATATATAGAAGTATTCTCCATCTTGTCCTTCTCATGGCTTCATTTTGTAATAATACTGTCAGGAATTGAGACGTCTAGAATTGCATAACACAGCTAGTTGTGACAATGCACACCTTTGATTCCGTCCTTGAGAGACAGAGCAGGTCAGTCTTTGTGAGTTTGAGGCCAGCCTGGTCTACATAGTGAGTCCTAGGCTAGCCAAGATTACATAGTGAGACCCAGTCTCAGAATATGTGTATCATGTAAGCACACTTATGTAGCTATTTCCTTGTATCTTAATCATAGCTATGTTGAAAAGCTTAAGAAAATTAACATGATATATTCAAGGACCTCCAAGTACATGACCACTTTATGGAAAATTTTACAAAATTCTGTTGACAAATTGTGAATTTATATTTTATCACACAAGTGTCATGATGTTATTCTAGTTGTTAACAACCTGTTTGAAGGTAATATGGTAATGAAATAGTGATCTAATAGCCTTATATTCTTTGAAGATTATTTTTTCCAGTCATATCTATTCAGCATCACCAGAACAAAAAACATAAAATGCAACGAGTTTGTTACTCCAGTGTTTGACTTCTCTTTTTTCCTCATTTCCCCAAACCCCTGAGAAGCTGTTGGCTCTCTGAACTGGAAAGTTTAGGTCTGCAGTGTGTATCATTGCATCACAGGCACTGATGTGAAGAATGTATAATAGGAAGATTGGCCTACTACAGCACCTATAGATGACTGTTTTCAGTATTCGTGTAGGTAAGGGAATGCATGTTAGAGAAAGCTCCTAGTAGAAATCTTTCCAAAATGGATTAATTAGAACCACTTGAAAGTCTTTAACCAAAGAAAGCTACAGATTGATTGCTTGTGGCATGTGTACTTGAAAGTGTCAATCTAGAAATGTCTCATTAGTCAGGGAAAAAGAGGCTTTGGATTCAGTAAGGAACCATTACAGATGGATGAAAGAGGATTAGGAAAGAATATTTCAGCAGTTTTTAAAATTTAAAGTGATTTTTGAATATTATGTATGTGTATATGTATATGTGTGTGTTTGGGCACAGAAGAGGGTATTCAATACCCTGGGGTTGGAGTTAAAGGTGGTTGGTTTTGGGCCACCTGGCATGGTGTTGGGAACAGAACTCCGATCCTCTGAAGGAGCAGCAACTATGCACATTTCCAGAGCTATACTTATACTTTAGCTCCCCCTTATACTTTAAAAAAACTTATACTAATAATATTAGTATGTAGTTATAGGGCAAAGCAACTTAATAGACATTATCTTGTCTAAGTCTGCAATAGCATATCTCTAACAAGAAAAGTGGACTCAAGCTTTGCAAAAGGGTCAATTCAAACAGAAAGATTCTCAAAGTAATATGAGAATTCCTGACTGCAAAATATGGTAGAAACACAAATATTTCCTGGGTATACCACATTAAGGCTAGAAAAATATTTGTAAAACTTTTCCAATTTAGGATTTTTGGATATTTGGATTTTTTTAAAATGGGAATCTTGTTGATACTTTGACCTAATTGGAAGAGCTAATTTAGTTTTTGACTATTATATATGATCTTACAGAAGGAGTTTTTCTTTGGAATGACAAAATAACAGAGTTAGGTTTTATTGTTATCATTTTTTCTCATGAATACTAAAGAAACTTTCCTCCATAATGGGTCATTTATAGTTGGCTGTATGGTTGACCTTTACTTTAGTCAATGGGGTCAAAATTATTTTAAAATGAGATGGCGATACTGTACCCCTGGTTCTTAGATTCCAGGCCAAGGAACGGCATTATTGAATATTCTGTGGAGTCTGGTGCAAGCTTGATCTCTAAGGATAGTGGCTAGATAGTCCTGGTGCAGAGTAATTGGGTGGAGAAGCCTGTGGGCAACATTTCAAGGGAAACATTGCAGAAGTTAATTTTGAGGAGTTGCTTCTATTTTTATTTCACATAAGCATGCCTGGTTTCCTATCCCTTGTGCTATAAGCAAGAAGCTGCAAACTTTTCCAATTAAAATGGAAAATGCCTAGGCAGAGTCTATGGGCACTAGGTAATTGGATGAGAATTTCAGCATGGATCTTGCCCCTGCTCATCCAAATATCCAGAGTGTTTTCTTTACGACCTGCCGAACACTGGGGATGGGGAAACATTAGAAATGCTTCATTGACTGTCAGTTTCCAGGCAGGTGCTTTCAATTTTTACCCAAAGTTAAAGGATCCCTAAGCGAGATCATTTGTAAATAATTATCTGGAGATTTGATTCACCCAAGATCATATTCTTTTCACATGCTCGTAATTCTGCCAGCTAAACCAATGATTTTCAAACGTTTGCTCTCAGGATGCTTTTTATTGCTAAAACCTTTTGAGAACTCAAGAGTTTTTGTTCCTGTAGGTTTTTCTTCAATATTTATCAGTGTAGAAATCAAAGGTTGAAAATCATTTAAAGTATGTATTAAATTATTATAAAATGCAGCAATAAATCCCTTACCTGCTAATGTTGATGTTACATTTTATTAACGTGACTATATGTTTTAAATCAGAACAGTGAGTGTAAAGAATGGCACTGTTAAGTATCTGGAAGTCTCTAGTATCAGATTCATATGCTGTGTAGTTCTGGAACTCTCTACCATGCTGTCATGAAACAATGAGACTAAAAGAGGCAAGATAATCTTTGTGTTGCTATCCTAGTATTATAATTTTGACCTCACAGCCCCTCTGAAATGAGGAACCCCTACTGGTCCTCAGACAACACTTATTACAGAGCCGCCAAGATAAACAAACATGAAGAGAATTACAATCTAGTTCAGTGCCCCTGTTTAGAACTATGAAGGGTCAGTGTCCTCATTGGCTGCTCCAGAAGTCAGCAGGCAGCCAGCATCACGGAGCAGCCACCATGATGATTCTGACCTAGACACCTCTGCCCCCATGCTCTGTCTTTCGCTGACTAGTACATGTTCCCATGACTAGAACTTATTAACACAGAGGTAATATTTCTAAATGGAATCTGTGAATTAAATGCTGAAAGGTGTAAAAGGAATAATAAAGTCAGGCTTGATGGCATAGGCCTATACTAACCAGCTACTGGGGAGGCTAGAGTCAGGCTTGGTGGCATAGGCCTGCAATAACTGGCTACTGGGGAGGCTGAAACAAGGTGGCTCATAAATTCAAAAGCTGACTTAGCTACACAGTGAGTTCAAGGCCATTCTAGGCAGTTTACATTTACTAAGACCTTGTCTCAAAGAAAAAGAGTTGAAAAAGAATGGCAGCTGTAGCTTGCTGGTGGGTGGAGTCCTTACGTAGCATTTGAGGGGTTCTAGGTTAAATTCCTAATGTTGGGGGAAACAAAGGAAAAAAGAGAATAAGAGGAGGAAGAAAAGGAGGAGGAGGCGAGAGGAGAGGAAGAAGGTAGGGGCAGGGGCCAGAATTGGAATCGGGAAGAGGGGAGGGAAAGCAAGTTAGAATTTTCCTGATATGGAATGTTGGTTTAATAATTGACAAAACAGCCCGCGGTAGGCCATTGTGACACGTCTTTAATCCTAGAACTCGAGGCAGAGGCAGGCTGATAATCTGAGTTCAAAGGCAGCCTAGTCTACAGAATGAGTTCCAGGACTACACTGAGAAACCCTGTCACAAAAACAAATAAACAAAACAATAGACAAGATAATAAGTGAAATTCCCTTCATTGATAGAATAAAGGAGAAAAATCACATGATCACTTCCACAGATGTGTTGACAGTTTATGAAAGCAACACTTATTTATAATTAAAGCTCATTAAATTGTGATAGAAGGAAATTTATACAATCTGCTAATTTGTATCTTGAGAATATACAAAAAATACCCAACAGTTTTTTCTTCTTTAACATATCAAATACTCACAACTATATTTAACAAACATTGTATAAAATATCTACACAGAAAATGTAGAAGAAAAAATTACTGAGATAAAATTTAAAGTGTCTAAGCAAAAGGTAAGCATAAGTATTTGAAGACCCTTTACCATTAAGAATTCTAACTTCACCAGAATTCTGTAATATCTCAATCCAACTCCAAGATGCATTTTATTCTATTTGATTTGTAGAAATTGCCAATCTGATTCTAAAATTTATATTGAAATGAAGAGAGAAAGGATTGGTAGAGATACTGTTGAAGACAAGGGAGAGTGTTTGTGATCTCCAGACAGTTATTCCTGGTTGGTGTCTCATATCTGTAGTTTCAGAACTCAGGAGGTTGAGACAGGAGGATCACTGGGCTAGTGTGTGTGTGTGTGTGTATTTGGGCCATAGTTTAAGGAATGTAAAGCAAACTTGTTATTATTTATTTAGAATAAGGCATGGGTTTAGGGCTATCTCTTATACTACTCACTGCCTCAAAACAAAGAAAACAACAATAAAAATATTGTATTAATTAAGGGTATGTTCATGCACACTGGACAAACATAATTAGAAAAAAATCAAATTCAGAAAAAAATTACAAATATAAATACTATTCACAACAAATGTGGTATTCTATTATAATGCCAAACAAAGTATGTTATGAAAATGGTGCTGGATTCATTTATTATCCAGAGATAGAAACATCCTGTAATTTCTACAGTATTAAAAAAGAAAGAAGCTCTGGAATGATCATAACTAAGTGGCTTCTTAGAAAGTTGAGAAATTCTTTTCCACTTGGGCTTCTAGGAAGCCTCTCTTAAATGGCATATGTAAGAAGACTAGCCGTAAAGGAAAATACCGACAAGCTTGAATTACACAAAAATTGAGAACTTAGGCACATCAGGTAACAGAAAGACTAGGGAGAAAATGTATTTGTATCATGTTCCTACCAAAGATCTTCTAATGTTATATAAATGTGTGTGTGTGTGTGTGTGTGTGTGTGTGTGTGTTTGTATGCATGCATGCATGTGTGTGCGTGTGTTCACAAGCAAGTACACAGATATGTCCATCTTAATAAGAAAAGAGTAGTCAATGATAAAGCAGTCAGTGATTCAAGAAAAATTTAATGAGTTCAGTGTCAGTAGACATTTGGGAAATACACCTACAGAATGACTAAAGCAAACCCAAAGCACATCAAAAAACAAATAAATTAAGCAGACCAAAGCCTTACCAGACCACAGCAGGGTTTAATGGAGGTAGAGAAGTTGGAATTCTCATACACTTTGGCAAATTCTTTGGTGTTAACCTTCTAAATATTAAAAAAATATGCTTTTCCAGAATGGGAGGAAAGTCAATGCATATGCTTGCCTCTCTCCTTCTAAAGTCAGGTGTAGTAGTAAAACTTATAATCCCAGCACAAGGTGGGGCTGGGGTTGGGAAGGAGAGAGCAGAGAAATGTGGATCTCTAGGACTCAGGGCTTACTGGCCAGTTAGCCTGGCCTACTAGGCAAGGGCCAAGGCGGTATGAGAGCCTGTCACAAAAAACAAAACAAAACAAAACAAGACAAACACCCATCCCAAAATAACCAACATTGCCTGAGAAGTGACACCAGAGCTTGTTCTCTCCTTCCACATGTATATTTGAACACACATGAGCATGTGCACACATATACAGCATATACTTTTCTTATAAACAATACGTTTTCTCCTAGGTATATATCAACATAAGTGCTGAAACATGTACAACAATATTGAAGACAGCATTGTTCATAAAACCCCCAAGTCAGGGGAAAAACCCTACTATTATTTATTCATTTTTAAAAAATTCTTTTTAAAGGTTAATTTGTTTTATGTGTATGAATGCTCTGTTTTCATGTATGACTGTGTATCACATGTGTGTTTCGTGTCTATGAAGGTCAGAAGAAGGCATACGATACCCTAGAACTGGAATTCAGATGGTTGTGAGTTATTATGTGGATACTGGGAATCAAACCTGGGTTTGCAAGAGCAAGTGCTTTTAAATGCTGAGCTGTTCTTAAGCTCCATGGTTTTCTGTTTTTTGTTTTTGTTTCTTTAAAGGCGGGGTCTTGTGATGTAGCCCTGATAGGCCTCAAGATCACAACAATTCTTCTGCCCCAGCCTCTTGTTTGCGAGGATTATAGACAGGAGCAACCATGCCCAACCCTAGACACATGGTGATGTAGTGGTGCAATGGACCACACCCCAGTAATGAACATGAATGAGTCACAGCTACCTGTAACAATCCACAGAAATCACTCTGATAAAGGGTGAGTTTATATTGCATTAAGACTCTACTGGATAAAGCCTTTATAGTAAGTAAGATAGACAAGGAGTAAGTAATAGCTGAAGACTACGAGCGAGACCTATGGCTTTTTGATAATCATCTGGATATGCATTATATGGTGATTTCATCACTTCGGCCAAATTCAGCAAAATAAATTCTTTAGATTTGTACACTTTCTGATAAGCATGTTACATTTTTAAAAACTGAAAAGCAAATGTCTTACTCTTTACTAGAATACAGGTGTATAGTCTCCCCACAGACTCAAAGATCTTTAAATTAAAGCCCAAGATACTAAGCAGAGGAAGAAATGAACCATTCCCTTGTGGCATTTTCCAGAATTCTGGGCTGTCTTCAACTAGGAATGGGTGTCAGTTTCTTGCCTGTCTTGAATATCTAGTTCTGCTGTTTCTTTATGTTCACTAGATCAAGGTTGATGCCTTCCAACTGATTAAAGGTGCATTAGGAAACATGGCAGAGATGGGGCCACAGTGTCTGAAGCCTATCAATTGGCTTTTTAACATACACAGGTAATCTGAAGCACCCTAGGGGGAAATACACTTGTGGGGAAGAATAGTGCAAAGATCAGGTAGACAGTTCTGCCCACAGGAGGACAGGTTCCACAGGTGTGGCCACTATACAGAACAGATAATGTCCAAAGGCATGCATGGGCGTCAGGAGAGTTGAAGTGAATAGATAATCTACTCATTCAAGTATTTATTGTCTGTTCTTGAACAGAGATTGTTAGGTATTGTTAATGACTGAGCAAACATCTCAGGGACACAGCTTCATAGGGACTGTGCTACAGCAAGCAGGGTTTTTTCACTTAGCACTCTCTTTAATGGGAATGCATTTCCTGTGTTAATGAGTGTATGCCTATATTTACTTTTAACAAAAATCACAGTCTTTATTTGTAAATATTGTATTCTGCTGACACAAGACCTGGTAAGAGACTAAGGGAGTCTTGACAGATTCAGCCACATTTCCATTTCTTTCCTCTATAAGCAACATTATACATTTGTAAGAAATTTGGGCAATAAATAGCAACCAGGAGTGCATAAGCTTATACGTGACTTGTACCAATGCCAGCCGCACGCAAGCTTTGCCCATATAGTGCAGCATGAATTATTCAACACTTCTGTGTTAAATGGCCATTTTTGGAATCTAGTCTGTATATTTGAAGTTTTTGCATTTTAAGTGGTAGACTTAATTTGTGCTTATCCTGAAATTATAATTGCTATTCTGACATGCTTCCTTTAGCAAAGTATGTATTCTTATGCACAGAAAGTACATTTTAGAATGATGGCACGATTTTTAAACACCCCCCCACACACCCTAATACCATATAGTCATATTGTGGCAATTCTGTGAACATGCCATACTCAGAAATGTTCTTCAAACCTGAAGATCCAAAGATCTTACAAGTAAAATAAGGCTGTATTTAAGCAAACTATAATATAAATTAAGTGTGTAAAAGATAGGTAGAAATTATTTCTAATCAAAAGAGTCAAAAATTTAGCAATATAAAGTGGTGACCACAGGCTGGGCTTGTGATCAGATAAGATGAGTGTACAACTGAGTTCAGCTACTCACTAGCTGTGTGGTCTTGGGCGATATTCCTTTCTCTGTTGGGCTCTGTGTTCGTCTATAAGGTTTTATTACTTGTCTTCTAGAGATATTGTGGAATTCAATGAGGTAAAACATACAAAGTTCCAGTCCCATCAGGAGATTAAAAGGAGAACTATTAATTTTCAGTAGAAACTTATACAACAACCAGATTTTTCAATACTGCCTGCTGACTTTTGGCTTCTCTTCTTTGTTAAGGTGTGGTTATGACACAATGCTTTTGAAACCCTGAAGGACACGTTCATCTTGTCTAGTGGGGGTGGGAGATACTGCTGACACATTCCCACTTCCAGCCTGCCGTCTTCGGTGTCAGAAGGGAGACAGAAGACCATCTGTGCTAGGACAGTGTCTGTTGAATCACTGGATGAAGTAATGATATAAGTTGAAGGGGTTAGAGGTACTGAGAACTGTGACTATTCAAACAGATCTCATGTGGATGTCTTTAAGAGTCAAGCTTTGAGCTTTTTAGGAGCAAGTTTTATATATGCCTTCAAAGTTAGTCCTGAGTCAGGGTCTGCAGTTGAACGAATGTGTAAGATTTAGTTAAAATTTTCCTAGGGCATAATCACATAGTCTGATACCCAACTCCACCCCATGTTTCTTAGTTAGGGTTTCTGTTGCTGTGAGGACTAGAGAAACTCCTATAAAAGAAAAACATTTCATTGATGTGGCTCATACTTTCAGAGGTTTAGTCCATTTTCATCATGGTAGGAGGCAGACATGGTGCTGGAGAAGGAACTGAGAGTGTAGAAGGAGCTACACCGTGATCCTGCAGGCAACAGGAAGTGGTCTGAGACACTGGGTATGGCTTAAGCATATATGAGACGTCAAACTTTACCCCCACCAGTGACACACTTCCTCCAACAAGGCCATACCTACTCAAACAAAGCCATACCTTCCTTTGAGCTTATGTGGGCCAATTACATTCAAACTACCACACCATGCCTTCCCACCCCCAATCTATTTGGCAAGCATCATTTGAATTTTGCACCGAAGTCGATATGTCAGTGCTGAATGAATGGGCTATGGAGGTCTGCCTTTAAAGTGAGTTCCTACATGTTTCCCTTCATCCTTTCCTGTCTCTTTCTCCTCTCCCTGCTGAAGGAACTCAGATGGACTTTCCTCTTCCAAGATGAAGCTTGTTCTTCATTGAGGAGTCTAAAGTACCCTTAACAGTTGGTTGAGGTCTGAAAACATTACAGCCATTTCTTACCCAAATCAAAATGACTGGGAGACAGACCCCTCTGCAACCTGCTGGCTGGTCTCTGAGAATCCAGCTAGAGCACTGATTATTGCCCACTGCTTATTTCAGGATTCTTCCTCTTTCTGTAAAATAATTGAGATTTCTAAGTAACCCAAATGCTTCCACCATCCACTACAGCAAAAAACAAATACAATTATTAGTAACACTTGCTTACTCCCTGTTGTTCAACTTGTTGGCATTTGGGGCAAGCAGAAAGGGACACAGAAAAGAGAACTGTGTTTGGAAACATCTGACTGCCACCCAGCTGAGCCTTGTCACACCGACCTTATTCTTTCTCATGCTCTTACCCACATCTAGTTCTTTTTCTCCTTTCTTAAGATTTCCATCTGAAATGCTCTTTGAATGACAGGCAGTGAACCCCAGGATCCAAAGAAGCTTTGATGTTTGCCAGGAGTTCTAGAAGACGGTGGTTTCCACAGAGCTAACTACTCCGGCAGAGAATCTATCAGAAAACTCGGATTGAATATAAAGAATTGGCTTTGCTAAAACAAAAAAAAATTAGTATCTTTCTGGAAGGCTCACCTGGAAGATTCTTCAAGCCTTTTTCCTTAAGATGTCTGCAGGCACGAAGCTCAGTTCTTATTTCAATAGAACGCTTATATGTCAATTGCAAGAAATATGTCGAGGGGTGCAGTTGACTTTAATATCTTATTGAGCGATGTGACAAGAATTTGAAAATGTACAAACTAACCACGGGATGACCTTTCAAAACTGAAATGCAAAAGTGGGAATGACATTTTCTCCATTCAATTATGTATTTTGAAGTCTAAATTAAAGCACACACAACACCAAATTAAACATCTCCTCCCCAGAGTGAATACCCCAATCATTTATAACTAAGGAACTTAAGTGTCTAGTAATCAACAAACATTAACATGTAAATACTTTGTTTTAATAAGCCATGAACATTAATATGCACGTGGCTGAAATTATCCCTACTGAAATTCTTCATCTGCAACCCAAAATATCAGATACGGGCTGTGAAGAAAGAAAACTGTTAAATTTAATTCTGAAAACATTCATGGGAGTTTGCATAAATCGTCTTTATTTTCTAGTGGATTTTTTTTTCTTCAGGATTTTTTTCCCCTGCCCCTGCTAGGAGCCTTATGAAACTGAAATGTCAAGTGAGGGTTGCTTTATATCATGTTCTGTCAATCAAAGGAAGGGAGGCTTTCTGCATCTGTTGCTAGTATATTGGCACTTTTTGAAGAGTGTTTCGGCGGGAGCGAGAATAAATAAAGATCCTTCAGGCACTTTCTCATTTATGGATGAGGAATCAAAGCAGTCTGAAACTTCATTTTCAGCCTGATACCCTGAAGATTGTTGGCTGATAATTCTGGATGGAACAGCTTATCTTGGAGGATTAGGGAGAACATGGCCTTCCTATTACTTCTGGCTTCAGCCTATTCAGCCGGGTAGACTTTGTCACACAGTATCTGGGCCTTTACATATGTCACTAATCTTATCTATATCTTTTCAGCTCCTTCTGTTGGAGCTGTGGTTTCCCGTGCCTAAACCTCCATTTCTTCATTACACCAGCTGTATAGGCATTAGCCTTCCCTAACAGCCTTTCTACAGTGTGGTTCGGTAATGGCAAGTTTTGCAGACATTTGGTTTTTCTGAGCAGGCTCGGGCAGGATTTTTTTTTTTATCCCAAATCTTAAGACTTTCACATCAATTATATTTAAAAGCTTCCTATGGTTCCCAAACAAACTTATTTCCCCTCTTTACCAAATCCGCTTAACAAAATGAAATAATCTCTGCAATACATTATCTTTGCAACCATTAATGATAAAACGAATGTCTCCCTTCCATACCTGTGCACATATGGCACACTGTCACACCTGTGTCCATTAGCAGGAGGCAGTGGCTCACTCGTAAAATAAATATTAAGTGTGTAGTAAATGTAAGAAAGGGAGAACACAAACCTGATTTCAAAATTACCTCTGTCCTCAAGATGCCTACAGTTTAGTGAAGAAATTGTGAACAGGCAAACATTCAGCATGATGCAGGATACAGTTGATGGCTCAACACAGGTAGGTCTGGGGGCCGGAAAAGCTGAGAAAGGTGGTAAAATGAAAGATATTTGCAAACAAATGACAAGGATTTGAGCAGAGTGATGCTGGTCTGGAATTTCTTCAGTGCTATTACCTGTTAGTTTTAGGAGACACACTTGTCACAAGCAGCCCGGCCTTAGAGAGTGGCTTTGGAGAAGTTCTGAGTCAAGCATCCAATCTCTATGTCTCCTGGGAGTTAACCTCACAGTGAGCTGCTCTGCTTCTGTCCTAAATACAGGCTGTGTGTCTGTCAGCCACCCATGCAACTGCATAGATCTAGCCAGCTGTCCCACAAAAGGAAGCTCTTTAAGGTAGAGGGGGGCTTGGCCTTTTGTTTGTTCTCCTTTTTACGGAAAGTGGACAAAAGGACAAGAGGTCTGGATCCAGAAACCACTTGGAGCATGGGGATGGAGTCTACTGTGGGGGAAGGGAGAAGGAACACTTGAAAAAGCATGGATCTCTGGCATGGGGATGCCACACTAGCCTGTTCTGTGTGTGTTTTGTGTTAGAGGTAAGGCCTTTTCCCCTTTGGCATCTGCATTGCCAGTCTATTTTCATCAGTGTCTCTCACAGTCATGTTTTAGTAACACCCATTGTACCCGATAGAGCTTCTAGCTTCCCAGCATAGCACAAAGTGATATGAAACCCTCTCCACCAAATATTTACTGGGTTCTTAAAATGCTTAGGATAATTTTCCTCAAAGGTATGGGCCCCCCGCACATCCTCACTTAGATTTCACTCGGTTGGTAAAAACATACTCATGGATAGGTAACTAAGTGCAGAATATGGAATATAAATCATAATGTCACAAAAATTGAGAAGAGACAATTCACATTTAAAGTTAGGGAAGAATTTTCAGACAAAATATAAGGTACCCAATTAAAATTGAATTTTAGTTTCAAGAATAATTTTGGGTTTAACTATTTTTCAACTATCACAAAGGAGATACTTATATTTAAAATTAATATTCCAGCCTGGCATGGTGGGACACACCTTTAATCCCAATACTTGGGAAACCAAGGCAGGTGGATGTCTGTGAGTTCAAGGCCATCTTGGTCTATATAGCAAGTTTCAAGATAGCCAGAGTTACATAGAGAGATTGTGTCTTAACACTTTCCCCAATAAAAAATAATAATATTTCTAACTTAAGTTCGAATTCTAAATCTTACTTTTCTTAAATTTTACTTGGTGTACTTGTTCAGGAATTATTTACCAATTTTCTGAAATGCAGATTTGATAAAGCATCTAAATTTTATTTGATAATTCTTCCCAGCCTTCCATTGTGAGTTCCTAGGGTTTCTCCAAAGGGGATTGCATTCAAGTTGTAGAGAGAATGGATCAATAGGAAGAAAGGGATGGGTCTTCCTTTCCGAAACATGGAACAGAACTGGGGCTACATCTGGAAAGCCAGAACACCCAATTAACATGGCATTTTTAAAATAGTGTCGGCTGTAGTCAGCGAGAAAAGAAAGGCATGTAAAGCATATTACACCCAACATTGTGTGGCATAAAATGTTTGTGTGGGTGCTAACATAGAGTAGCAGTTCTCACATTCTGAGCTGACCATGTTCTTTGTTGCTGGGGTCATACTGTGTGTGACAGGATGATAAGTGCCACTCCAGCCTCGATGTCCTCTGCACTTGCTTTCAATTGGCACAAACAAAAATGTTGCCAATGCTGCCATATGTTCCCTGGAAGTAAGGGAGACATAATCGTCTATGCTTTAAGACATGAGACATTAAAAATAATGTTTCTGGAGTACACTAGGCCATAGATATTCATCTTCCTCATCCCAGAGATTCCTTTGTGGACAATTTTTCTAAAGAGGGTAACTTTTGTTTTAATTTTTTAAAAGAAAAGTATGTGTCTGTGTGTGTCTGTATGTGGGTATGTGTGTGTGTGTGCGTATGTGTGCTATGAAAGCAGGTACCCTAGGAGCCCAGCAGGTGGTGCTGGACTCCTTGAGCTGCAATTACAGGTGGTTGTGAGCTGCCTGATTGGGTGGTGGGTTATCTCTCCAACCCCTAAAAGGGTGTCTTCGAATGGTGATAATAATTACCATTTTAATACTACTTTTAGCAAGGGTGCGGTTTTTCTTTCTCATTTATTATTTTTTCATTAATTTATTGGACTGTAAACTCCTTGAGTGAAGCACTATTCATCTTATAAATAGCTAGATCTCGTACTTGACACATAGTCCATGAGGTATGAAGTGAATTCTGGGATAAAACCTTCAGGTTCTGTTATGAGAATTCCAGAATCAGTGAACAAGGCATATGTGTAAGCATGGGAAGAAGGTAAGGGAGAGAGGCAGCCCTTGATGTGGCCTCAGGTACATTGCTACAAAAGATAGGATGAATTCCTAGAGAAAGACTTTAACTTGTATTAAGTCCTGCCAGTAGATTTCCCCCAGGGATTTTATTGTATACTGTTTAGCCTCATTGAGCATTGCCTGCACTTGCTGTTTCCATTAATGAATTATAACTTTCATCCCCACAACCAGGAGTAGCATTGTCTGGAAGCTGTGTGCCACTGTGGTTACCCTGGCTCTCAGTCACAGATGCCTAAGCTTCAATTTGTAACCTGCTGCTCACTGCTCTCTTGGCAATAATCCCATAAAAAAGTGTGTAGGTCTGTATAACATACTGATCAAGAAGCTGCCAAATTTTTCACTGGGGGCTGTACAGCTAATACCTCAGGATAATGGGAATCCTGGGGAAGAATAAAACTTTTAAGAAGTGTAAAGATCCAAGCTACAGGAACTTAAAAGGGGTGTGTGTGTGTGTGTGTGTGTGTGTGTGTGTGTGTGTGTGTAATGGTTTCTATAGACATCCATGATGCATCTGGATATTTTTTCTTGTACATGGTTTAAGTTCTGATGCCATTCACATCTTGGGCATAGAAAATCTAGGTATTTGACTGGATATCAGATGTCATGATTGGCAAGAGTTCTTTCAGCTCAATGGTTCCACTTATTCTTTGATTATTTCTTTCCCAAGTCCCATTTTTTTCATTGTCTGTACTCTCTGTCCATATTTGATTTCAGTGCATTATTTGTTCCTTTCTCTTTCCCATCCCCCAGATGGAAAGGATTTCTTGTTGGCATGAACTAATGATATTCCAGGCCATTCTTGCTATATGAAGTCCTCCAGTGGCTGTGACACTAAGGGATGTTTGGTGGTTGAATAAGAATGTCTCCCATAGGTTCCTGTATTTGGATGCTTAGCCATCAGGGAGTGGCACTACTTGAGAAGGATTAGTAAGTATGGCTTTGTTGGAGGAAGTGAATCACTGGTGGTGGCTTTGAGGTTTTGAAAGCCCAACTAAGTCCAGTGGTTCTCTCTTCCCGCTGCCTATAAATCCAGATGTAGCTCTTAGCTACTTCTCTAGCACCAAGCCTGCCTGCATGCCACCATGCTTCCCGCCATGATAATGATGGACTTACCCTCTGAAACTGTAAGCAAGCACCAATTAAATACTTTCTTTTATAAGAGTTGCTGTGGTCATGGTGTCTTTTCACAGCAATAGAACACCAACTAAGACAGACTGATTTTCTCTAGGTCTTAAGAAAATCAAATAACACCTTATGAGAACAACCAACTCCCTTTACCTCCAAGGCCCACAGTAGACATTGCTCACAATTGGCCTCAACACATCTACCCAAGCAACTAGTACAACTCCACAGAACTGGTTGTCTGGGAAAACTCCTTCATTGCTCTCTGAAGTAATGGGACACAAGAAGGAGTAGGGAGAGTTGAAGAAATAAACAAGAAGGTAAGAGGTTATTGAGACAATGAGGCTAAGAGGGCGAGACATAGGAAACTGCCAATGAAGGAGGCAGACCTCAGAAACTGGTCTGTAATGAGCCTGCAGTTCTTTTATGAACTGTGCTGTTCATGTACCCGAGTCCATATGAATGAAGGACTAAAACTATTCAAGATATTAGGGAAGGTAATAAATATTGACATGTCTACAGAAAGCATTAAACTAATAAAGACGAATTATCAAATGTGTGCTTTCCTACATGATTAATAATAATTATAGCCATGTATATGAGCTACTTCTCTTTCTGTCTCTTTACCATGCAGCATGACAAATAATGAGCTTATTATTAATGATGTAACTGTTAAATATTTTATTTGACGACAACATTGAACTCATAATACATGATCTGAAAAATGAGACACAAAAGACGTTCCTCGTTCTCTTTATTGCCCCTGACACAGCTTCCCTTGTCTTACTCACTGGGTGTTGGCACCAGTGCAGAGTTCAAGGCCACGGTTTACTAGGTGGAAAGGACTGTAATACCCTCTGACCCATAGATCTCATAAAATGAGGGGACAGAAAATGAAACCTCTAAATTTTGGTAGTTAGAGACCTAGCTTCAAACTGCTTTTGTGTGTGTCCTTGTTTGAGTACATGTGTGTGAATATGCCCTGTGGAGCCCGGAGAACAAGCTCAGGGGTCATTTCTCAGGTGCTGTCCACCTTTTCTTCTCTTTCTTTGTTTCTTGTGGTTTGTTTTCTTTTGAGAAAGGTTCTCCTTCTGGTGTGGAACTCACCAAGTAGGCTGGGCTGGCTGACCAGAGAGTCCCAGGGATCTGCCTATCTCAGTCTTCTCAATGTTGGGTTATAAACATGTGTCATCATGCCTGTGTTTTCTCTTAATGTTAGTTCTGAAGATCAAGTTCATGTCCTCAGGCAAGACAATCACTTTGCTAACTGACCTATCTTCTGATCCCTAAACTGCTGACTGATGAAATGTTTCAAATACAAGCCTCTCTTTTCATTTTTTTAACTTAATTTTCTTTTTCTTTCTGTTCTTTTGAGACTGAGTTTCTTTGTATAACAGTCCCTAGCTGTCCTGCAGCGAGTTCTATAAACCAGGCTAGCCTTGAACTCATGGATAGTCACCTGCCTCTACTTCAAATGCTGAGATTAAAGGTGTGTGCCACCACCCCCGGTATTTTTTACTGACATTTCTTTTAAATGAATTCAGATATCCCATCATCATTTAGTCAAACAGTGGCATTTTGTTGTTGCTAACTTACTATGATGCAAAAGACTGCACACAATTTTTTCCATTCCACAGAGAATCCAGTAATACTGAGAGATCTGGGAGTGGAGCAGACATTGCTCCTAGGAGGGCTCTGGCCTCACCCCTGGGGAAAACTGAAGGTTTCATGTGCCACAGTCCACGAACCATGCCCATCATTATTTCCTTTCAGTTTCCCTCTTCTTGGCTTATTTTCTGATCTTTCATTTTCTAACTGGAAGATTTGTTTAATACTATCCATAAGTCCCAAGATTTCATTTTCTCTAGTATTCACTATGCCTTAAGAACTACAGTTATGTGACAGGCAGGGAGCACCATAATGAGTAAGACATAGACCTGGATCTTGCAAATTTTTTTTTGTTGTTGTTAATTTACAAGATAGAAGCATTAGCTTTTTTTTTCTCTCCATGTTGTTGGTAAGTGGTAACATTTAGGAACTTATGATATATAAACTTTCATCTTACCTGAACTTGGCCTCTGGCTCAAGTTCCCATAGTTTTCTACTTCCTTAAGGCGGTTCCTGTCAGTGACTATGCTGAAAGCCATTGTTTCCATCTTGTTTCCCGAATTCCAGTTTTGTTTGTGTCAGCAGATGACTGATCTGAGTCAGTCGAAGATAAGTTTGTATTTCTTTGCAATGCAAAAATGTGGTCTCATCACCCACTTTTAACAAAGAAGTTATCTGAAGTGGGGTTTCTGAGAAAGTATTTGCTTTTTGACAGCTGAAACTGATATGGTCAAGAGTGAGCTGGAAAGAGTCTTCTCTGTCTTCCAGGTGAGAATGCCCAGGGGTGTGTAGGACATGTGGCTGCAGTCTTTAAGAAAGGCATAAATAGGAAGTGCCACATGCTGAGAGTGGATGATGCAACTGATGGGAAGAATTTGCATCTCTAGTGGTGTAGAAATAACCAGGCTAGTCAAGGATAAAACAATTATATTTTATTTATTGCAAGGGGAAAACTCAAGAAACAGGAAACGAGAAATCCAAGCACAGCAATGTCCCGTGGGAAAAGGCGCAGAGAGGGCACATACGGAGGTGCACACCTTTTACCCTGGGTCCCAGCAAAGCCATGACTTAACTAAGACCCACCTCTTAAAGACGGTTGGCTAACAAGGTCCCCATCATAGTGACATTTAAACTTGTAAATCTAGCCAGAAGTCTCGACATTCAACTGTCTTGTTAAGAATACTGCAAATGTCTTTATCATCCATTGAGATTCCTTGTGATCAAAAGCACCCCCAAACTAATATAGTTTTTCACAATGAACTTTAGTGGCATTGTACTTTCTATCAAATATTATTCATACAAGTCAGCAATTATATCATTTCCTTTGATCTATATCAGAGATCTGTAAACTATGCCCTGTGGGTCAAATCTGATCGGCTTGAGGATGCCCTGCAATTTAAAACTGTCTTTCAAAGCATCTTTAAGTGATTAAAGTAAAAAACCTAAAGAAAGATAATGTTTTATAAACATGAAAATAATATGAAATTCAAATGTCCATGTTCATAAATAAGGTTTTATTGGAATTCGGCCATGCTCATTTATTTACAGATTGCCAAAGGCTGCTTCTATTGCAGAATTGAATATTTGAGATAAAACAGATGGGTCACAAAATCTGTAATATTTACTCTCTGGTCCTTTAGAGAAAATAGTTCCTTCTTTTGGTCTAACAATGAAGTTCCATTATAGCCCGTGTGATCCTGATTGTATCTTCGGTGTGACATTCTCCTTCTGTTTTTCTACAACTTCAATTCAAATGATGGTTTGAATGTAAGATGCCCTCAAAAATGTTGGTTGTCAAAGCCGAGGCTCCCAGCTGGTGGTGCTATTTGGGGAAGATCTGAAAACTTCAGTAGGTGAGCCCAGACTGGAGCCAGTCATTGGGCTATCTTGTCACTGGCTCTTTTCTGTGTCCCTTTTCTCTGTTTCCATCTGCCAGGGGTTGAGCAGTTCTCTTCTGCAACATGCTTCTGCAGCCAAGTGATCATAGACTGAGCCCTTTGAAACAATGACCTATAGTACGTCATTCTGCTTTAAAGTTTCTTCTCTCAAGTATCTGCTATAACAGAAAGAGCAGTAACTAACACACTGGCCTTCTTTTAACCTTGAAAACACATCTGTTCATAGTTATGCTGAATTTATAAAGCATTCACAAATATTACTGTATTTGACCATTCAAAAAATTAAGTCAGAAAAAAGGGCAGAGATGACAACAACGATGAATTTTATAAGGAGGAAACTGATGTCAGGATGTAGTCTTGGACTCAGGGTTTGTTCAGATATTCAAAATTTTACTTAATATTTGAGTGACTTTGAGCTCTTAAGTTTCTTGAGTCTCAAATTGCTACCTATATCTGTCAATTGTGATTCTCCTCCTCCTCTATGTTGATAAATATGGAACCCAGACCCTTGCCTACCTCAGCCCACTGCTGAGTGATATCTCCTGCAATGCAAATAATTCTCAATGCATTCTGTGTTAAACTATTATGTGGATGGCTAGATGTGGGATGAAACTGATTATCTCTATCTATGTGCAAATTAGCAGTTGGTGCTAAGAAAAAGCAAATGGACGATCTTCATCATATTGCTTAATAGGAATCTGAAAATATCTTGAAATGTTCAATTTTTAGACCATAAGTGATCAATAAATAAGTAGAGATTTTCAAAAATAGTGTCTTACAAAGACAGAGGAAGAGGTAAGGGAAAGAAAAAGAGAAAGGAGACAGACAGACAGACAGACAGACAGACACACACACACACACACACACACACACACACACACGTACGCACATGCGCGCACACACACATACATACACACACTCAGAGAAAGAGAATACTACCTATGTTTAGATGAGTCTCTGTTTAGTGACTTTCAAGACAATATGGATGTAAGCCCCTCCAAGGTTTCTAAACATTCTTCCTTATGTAATTACTTAAGTGAAAATACAGTAATATTTTTGAAAGTGGAGCTGACTCTTTCACTGACCTCTTTGGTTTACCCCACCCTCCTCAAGCCACCCCCACCCCCTAGCTTCTGGCTCCCCACTAACTCCCATAGCATATTTTGAGATTGCATATTTCAGTCACCTGCACTGAGTAATGAGTGTCTGGAAGGTTTGCACAAGGTTATTAAAAGTTTCTTAATCTGCCACCAACTTCTCTTTTAATATTGTTTGTGGATTTCCTGAAGCACAGGAATAAATTCCCTTGACCCTCTTCCTCATTAACTTGGAGAGTATGGCAGAAAATCAAAGTACAAGGCTGTTAGGGTGTTTGGTGCCTTTTAATAACCTATTGACTATATTATGGAGGAGATAAGGCTATCACTACTGTTGATCAAAACGACCAAAGGAGGCAACTCTAGCAGCAGATACCTCATTATGCAAATAGTGCCTTGAAAGCCATGGCCTCTCAATTCATTGTCCTGATAGTATCTGTTAATTAGGGGACATTTTAATAAAAATGAGATAGAGAAAATGACAGCTTTGGAATGTTTTTATACGGAGGACTCTATGTTGATTCTAAAGGCGTGTTAGGCACTCAAGGTGATGAAATTCTCCCTTCCATGTTTCTTTACTATGAACAAAAAGAGAAAGAAGTGAATTTAGACTAGGGCAGGACTAGTCACTGAATCTTATCATGTGTTATTCTGTGAGTATCTAAACAGGTGTGTGATTTTCTTAAAGTCTAATTTCCTCATTCATAAATTGAAACTAATACCACAAATAAAAATCATATTTATTTTTTTCCTTTAACACCTAAATTAAACAAGATTGCGCTTTTACCATCATTTTATGTAAGTGAAAATCAGAGTTAAGCTATTGTGCCCAATGATACATGACCACACAGTGCTAGACTTCACACAGGTTATAACTCAGACCCAGGCAAGGACATCATAGTGAAGTCATGCAAGGTGTCCTTTACATGTGGAAAATGCCAACATCTTGACCCATTTTTAGATGTACCCGCTCCAGGATTTTGCCTCACAAGTGAAAAGAAAGGGTTGTTTTAAAAGAACGTTCTAAACATTCGTCTTTGAGGGTGGGAGGGAAGGAAAGCCTTTGTGTTCCTTTAAATGTGTGAGTAATAGAGAATAAATAGAACATGCCCTTGTGGTTTGTTTAGTTTTGAAATCATTCTGGTACAATTTGCAATAAAAACGGCTTTCATTTTTGAGAGATCAAAGCGGTGCATGATCCAACCAGGTCAGCAACTGCAACAAGCTGGAGCCGTGCAAACATGCAAGAGCCACCCTGCATACTCAAGATGTTCCAAAGATCCCACGACAGTTAAAGAAAAATAAACACATGCTGAGGCTGTGGGTTGGAATGACTACCAGGCAAGCAAGTATCTAAAATTCTCTGCTGTCATTTACTGCCCTTGTTTTGATTATAATTGGGAGGAACAGTTTGAAATGTATTGCTTCTCTCTCTCTCTCTCTCTCTCTCTCTCTCTCTCTCTCTCTCTCTCTCTCTCTCTCTCTCTCTCTCCTCCCTCTCTAAAGGGCAGTTTGCTGCTGAGGAGCCTAATTTTCTTTGAGTCATGGAGGCCTTTTGTGGCCCTCTGAGGAAACTCCTGCATATTCACAAAGCTCTCTGGCTTCTCTTGAGTCCATTTAGGTGTCAGCGGGGCAACTGGACTCAGCCAAAAGGTTAAGCAGGCCACCAAGAGCTCAGCTCTAAGCATGTTCTTTCTTAGTCACACCAACCCCATTGGTTGCTGCCCCCCGAGCGGGGATAATGGCCACAGTGTGTATGCCTGCCAAGTGCAAACACACAGTCCTACGGAGAAGAAAAAGGAGAATGACCTTCTGCATCACTCAGATTTTTAAATCAGCCTTTCAGCTAGTTGCATCATGGTGTTATGTGCCCCTTTGCAAAACATTTAAATTCATAGTCGGTTGGTAACCACGGGAGGTGTGGATCTAAGGAGGCAGTAGCAATTGTTTGAGGTAGGCAGAGGTGAAGGGCCAGCTGAGTGCATGTAGTGAGGACCCCAGTAATCATTGCTAGCGCTGCGCTCCACTCCACTCCACCCCTCTCCTAGTACAGCAGCAGAAAGAGAACTGGAGATTTTGGTGAGCATCATCTCGGATTCCTCCTCTGTAAACTAGAGAAATAAAGTCTATATTACAGGTGAAGGCTTGAGTAAAATAATTAGATAATCAGAAAGCTAGAAAAACTAGCATAACACATCTCCCTCTGTATCTGCAGCTTGTCATTTTGTGGACTCACCCAACCTTGGGTTAACAGTGTTAAGGATGTGCTGTATTGACCTATCACAAGCCTTTCTTCATATCACCACTCTCTAAACAATGCATCAGAGCAAAAACTGGCATAATATTTACATCCTGTTTGGTACTAATTCTAAGCATGGGAGATATGCATAGCTTTATGGAAAGGTAGACTATCTTATAAAGGGGACTTGGGCATCTTTAGAGTTTGGTATCCACAGGAGGCCTGGAACCAAACCCAATGCACTGAGGGTTGGCTATATGTGAAAATCAGCAAAGTACTGATCAAAGGAAGGGTCTGTTTACAAAATTCTGTTGTTATTTTTAGTCATTACTATGGAATAGCATTCAGTTAGGATGCATCTTTCCAAGGATTTGGTCAGGTATGTGTGGAAATCATGTTTTCATATGATGATGGCTCACGTATAATCTTGTTTGTAACATCACTTTGCCAAGACTTTTTATCCATGACAAACAGGAAATGCTTTCAAATGAAAATAGAGAAGTTGAACAAATGTGATCAAAAGTGTATAATCTGGGAAGGAAAATGAGGACTGCCTTAAGAATCCATAATTAGGAGGGATTGTTTTATTTGGGGATAGATTGAGGTGATGATGTCTTCATTACTTTGGGCATTTTCTGTTGTAAAAGGGGCGCAGTGATGAAATTTATTGGTTTATGTAATTAAGAAATCTAATATTTAGGCATTATCAAATGGTTCCATTAGGCTCTGTCCATTACACCTCTTAGTGTTCACAATTACAAATGTTGATTTCGTGTGTGTGTGTGTGTGTGTGTGTGCATGCGTGCATGTGCAGAGACCAGAGGTGGACATCAGGCATCCTACTTTATCTTACTCCAACTTTTCCCTTGAGACAGAGTCTCCCACTGAACCTGGGGCTCACTGGCCAATGAGCTGCTGGGATTTGTCTTTTTCACCTCCCTTCTCCCAACCCTAGTGTTAGAGTTCCAGATACATGTAGCCACACCCAGCTTTTATGTGAGTGGTGGGGATCCAACCTCAAGTTCTCATGCTTGTATAGCAAGTACTGTTATTCACAAAGGCATCACTCCGCTCAGTATATTGGTTTCTCTTTTGTGTATCATGCTTTTGTCAGCTCAGGTTAATCATCTCATAGCCTCAAATCTGGTAGGAATAAAAACAGCCTCTTTCTAATTTGTTCCATCAAAAACCCAATATTGAGATGCCCTTATGCCTACGTTCTGTCCTGACTCATGCAGAGGGCTAGAGTAATTGAGTGTTCTGGGTAGGGCCTCTGCTTCATGCCTGGCTCTACAGCTAGGTATGGGATTGGGACACATGGTTTCATAGGGGAAATATAGGTTCTGTTGTGAAAAGATGACATGTCTACTCTTGTTTTCAAGCTGGAAATAGATGTACCAGGTACACCCCAAATAGGCATCATGAATGTCTTTTGCTCCCATTCAGGGTATTCTTCCATTTTTTAAATAAACAAGTTCTCCTGTTTCTCTGCCTCTACAGGCCTCAGTCCAACTGTCACACCTCCAGTATTCATTGTTGTGCTCCCATCCGTTTCAGCTGTTCACTGCAGAGCTGGTGTGAAAAGAAACATACTAAGTAGTCAGTAAGCCAGCGGGTCATGCGGCATTCCTATCTCATATTGTCTTCATTACACATAATCCTGCAGCTTGAAGGAACAGGAAAATAGTAACCGCTCCTGTTTATGCTTAAACTGAGAGAAAGATAGAAAGAGAAAGAGGGGGGAAGGAAAGAGGGGGAAGAAGGAGATTAAAATGTCTTTATTTTCCTTTTTATCCATGTAATCAGTAAGGCTTAGGGAGTATAAATATATGGGTTTACCGCCATTCTTCTAAACTGAAGGTACTCCCTGAGACTGCAGGTCTCGTTTATGGAAGACAGGCCTTGCCCTACTAAACTTACTCTCTGAAATAGTACAAACAAATGGGATTGCAGTTTGTGGATAGGAAAGTCTGCGGGGGATTAAAAAAAAACAAAAAAAAAAAACAAAAAAACAAAAAAACAAAACAAAAAACAAAAAAAAAACCAAGAAGGCTGGCTTCAGATTCTTCAACTATCCCTGAGTTTAGTGTTATAATTCTCACTGAGTTAGGTTTTCCCATATTCTGTCCTATTGCGATCTAAGGTCAGGTGACACTTTGTTATTTGAGATGCTATGTACTTTCAGATGCTGATAGGCATCCATGGCTTCTGTCCCCTAAATGAAATATCCTCCCTCCACTGCCCAGTGTTTTTACATGTAGCTGAGTAAATGCTGGCAGAAGCCAGAGCATGCTCTTTCCTTTGGATTTTCCACATAGAACAAAACATCAGAGATAGGAGCAACATGCACTTAGACATCATGGAACAAATGAAACAAAACAAACGAATCCACTTGATTTCTTTGTAAAACGTCCCCTTGCCTCTAAAGCCAATTGAGAGTGCTGGTGCAGCAGTGAAGCTATGCAAGAGGACACACAGGAAATAGCTTCACCCTGTCACTCTTATCGTTGTCGGAGATTAGAGGGAGGAGAGAAGAGACAGAAGGAAAAAAGAAGGGCAGGAGGAGGAAGGATGGAGAAGGATGGAGGGAAGGAGGAGAGAGTAGAACAGCAATCATCAGGGAGTAGGGCTGGGTTTCAAGGGGAGGGTACACAGCTAGCACCTCTGATGAGAAGCTTTAGATGTCCGTTTTACTACATAATGCTATAGGATATAGTTAGCAATATGTCAACATGTTCTGAAAATTTTGTGCAGACAGTAAATCTATGATAATTGTTGTTACTACCAACAACTATTTTAAAAATGGGTACAGAAAACTTTTAGAAATGAAGAACTTTTTTTTTCTTTGACTGCGGTGATAATGAGAGCTAGTATGGGTGTATGAACATGCCCAAACTTCTCATGTTGAATGTAATAAATATGTGTAGCTTTTGTATATGAGTTATACCTCAGCAAAACTGGAAAATAAATGACGGGTTCTTGGATGACAACTAGGAGTTTGAGAAGCAGTGAATCTAGTATCTATTTTTAGGTAATTCAGTGATGTCCAGGAACCAGGGGCTCTCAGAAATGCCATGCTCTGTTTCTGAACTCACAGATTTGGAAATTCCAAAGGCCTTTGTTTACAGGTCTCATGAAAGTTACATGTCTACCCTAAATACATATAATTACCACTGCTTTGTTATTTGCTTATTATTGGGTCTACCACAATGCTGTTAAGTCCCCATGTACCCTTATTCACTTTGTCTTGAAATTAAACTTCAAAGCATTTCCCAAAATCATGTTGATTAAAATCCAATAAAACCAGTATTACCAAAAAGTCTAGCATAAAATAAATGCAATATCATCAAACCCAGTTGTGAACAGGAAAATTATTCTGATGTTTGTTACTTCTAGAAACTTCTAAAGAGTCTGGAAAACCAGGAGAGGGGAAGAACTTTGTTCTTCAGAAAATGTTGGTGTTACCTCCAGGTTTGATTCCCAAGCAAACAGGAACGCCTGCAACCTTCATCACCTTTGGGTTTTCATCTATGTGCCCCACTCTGTACTTTAGCCTTACTTACTAGCCAAGGTGGTGACTGCGACTTTGGTGAGAACTTTGCTTCTTCACTGTGGCACTGATTTTTCAAAGTGTTTTTCTGTCTACTTGAGCTTCTAGGCGTCCCTGAAAGGGTATTTGTTTATTTCATACTTTAACGCTCGGAGAAGTTTAAGAGGTCACATTGTTAATGAAAGACTTTAGTTCTCAAGGCCTGCCTCTCCTACCATTTCCTCCACCATCATCCCCAAATGCCTAAAGGCACCATAAACCGTATTAAAAGTCCCTGGCATACCTTGGTCACTGATGGTTCAATGTTAGCTAAGCACTCTATAGTTATCACTGTGATAAAGAAGATGGGGGAAAGAATACTGTTTCTAAATAGGTGTTTAGGAAGAAACATTTGGGATATATGGATTCACACATTTTGTCATTGCTCAATTCTTTAACTTTTGCTGGCATTATACAATGTGTCTTTTCCTATCTAGGTATTTTCAAAGGAACCAGTATAATCTTCATCTTTTTTGTGACCAGTGGAAAATAACAGTCTATAATCTCAATAAATGATAGCCACAAGTGGTTTAGTCTATAATTTGAATAAATTATAGTCAAAAATGTCTTGCTGTCTTAGTTCATTTTGGTTTGCTATACTCAAATACTCAAGGCCAGGCAACTTATAAAGCAACTTATAAAGTAAAAAAACTGGCATCCTGGTCAGGTCTTGTTGGCTGTTTCAAAATCTGGCAGAGAAATTAACATGGCAACAGACCCCAGAATGTGAGAGCAAATACACAGTATAGGTTTTCTCTGTATCGATCCACTTACCTGAGAACTAATCCACTATGCAAGATGAGCATTAACCAGAAAAAGGCATAACCTCTAATTACCACCTCAACACTGGGTACCAAGTTTCCAGTACATGATACTTTGTTAAATAAAGCCCAAGACATGACATTTACTGAGGCTTACAAAGTACTTAAATCTTACAAGGATACACCTTAGGAAAATAATAGTGTGTGCCTAGCATAGTATGAAAATAGTATTGCTGACCAGAAGTTGATTTGTTTTCTCATTGACATTACCAAGAGCAGCAGGAATTATTTGTAATATCACATTGACTCTGGAATGATGTTGTATCTGCCATATGGGTATCTACATGCCAGTGAATCACTTGGAAAGCAAAGTTGGCAATATTGGTGATGTGTATTAAAGATCTTAAAATCATGCAAAAGCTTCCACTTGTGATATTTTGTTTTAACTTCTGAGAACTTATCCTCAAGAAATGCAGCTCAATATGGAAAAGATTTGTTTCACATGGCCTTAAAGATATCTTTATCGTTTTTCTGAAAAATGTTTTTATAATTTAGCTATCCAAAAGAAGGCATTGCTTTCCAGATCGTGCTCTGGAGAACACCAAAAGAGCACCTGATGCTTTTCTTCTGTACGTTACAGGCCATAATATCTAAGGGGAGTTGTAGTTTAAGGTAACACCATTATTTTTTCCCGAGTAGCTATACTCTAATATGCTTACTTTTGAACTCTGTTCTTTTATTTTGAAATAACATATTAATGGTCTATAGAATTAGTGCCAGGATAAATAAATTACAACCTGCTTGGAAATACAATACAAGCATTAGGCTTTATTTTTGTGTATGCCTATGCGTGTGTGTGTTCTATACATGGTGTATGAATGTGTGGGCATGTGTATGGACATGTGCCTGTGGTTATGCTCATCTTTCTTGTTTACTTTTCACTTTGACTTTTGTTTTATTTTGAGACATCCCTTACAGCCACTGGAGTTTGCCATTTTGACTTGACTAGCTGGCCCAGGCTCTGCCTGTCTCCACTAGTCTATGCTAGGGTTACAGACAGGTGTTGTACTCAGCTTTTACACAGGGCCAGATATTCAAACTCAGGCCCTCTGGTTGTGAGCAAGCACTTTACCCATTGACCCATCGCTCCAGATGTGGAGATCAGAGGAAGATCTGAATGAATTTGTACTGTTTGACAAAGGCAAGGCCATGCCAATGACCCCAATGTGCCTGAGATTATGGGGGTGGCAAAGCCCTCCAAGGGTGAGGTTCAGAAGGATGGCAAAGACTTTCCTCTGGTATAAGTGGAAATGTTGACAGTGTATATAGAAACTATCAACCACAGTTTCTTCCTCAAGGATGACCACAATATAAGAGTGCTCCCTTAAAGAGACATTCTATTGAGATTAGCTAACCATACCTTTCTCTTCAGTTGTTTACCATAAACATGCCTCCATATTTCGTCGTATCTAAGAAACCTACTTCCTTGATTCAGATGTATAAAATAAACAGGTTGAGGTTCTGTGTTGTTGCGTTTGGCGTCCTCCATCAGAATGGATGCAGCCTACCCAATTCCAGCTTTTCTGTATGTCACTCCTTTCTTTAGTACCCTCACACTAGTTAGGTCAATCCCTGGAGCCAGGTAGAACACAGTACCCAGACCTACAAACTTATTTTTGAATTTATTTTATTTTATGTTCATTAGTATTTTGCCTACATATATGTATGAGGGTGTCAGACATCCCGGAAGTGGAGTAACAGACAGGAGTGAGCTGCCATGTGGGTACTGGGATTTGAACCCAGATACTCTAGAAGAGCAGCCAGTGCTCTTAACCACTGAGCCATCTCTTCAGCCCCTAAACTTATTTTTTTAAAACGGTAAACAAGACTGATACAAATATAATGTTATACAGCATAAGTAAGACAGAAAATTTAAATGCCTGATGGCTATTTTTAAATGTTAACTTGTTACAACCTAGAATCACCTGGGAGGAGTTTCAATTTGGGATTAGCCTGTGGGCATGCCTATGGAGGATTGTACTGATTGTTAATTGATGTGTACTTATCTATGGGGGATTGTCTTGGTTATTAATTGATAACCTAGTCACCTGGGGATAACATCATTTCCCTAGAGGCATTAGGAATGAGACTAGGTGGCTAGGACCCAAGCCAAGGGCTCACATCTTCATCCACAAGCAGGAGGCAGAGGAATAAACTGGGAATGGGATGAGTGTTTGAACTCTCAAAGCCTACCTCAGTGAGATGCTTCCTGTAGCAAGGCCACACCTCCTAAACCTTCTGGTCTTACTCACTGTTCTATTGCTGTAAAGAGACACTGCAACCACGGAAACTCATATAAAGAAGTATTTAATTGGAGCTTGTTCACAGTTTCAGAGGTTTATTTCATTATCATCATGGTGGGGAGCATGGAGGTACTCATAGAGAAAGTGACCTTGGGTCTGTTGTGAGCTTTTGAAAGATCAAAGCCCACCCCCAGTGACACACTTCCTCCAACAAGGCCACACCTACTCCAACAAGGGCATACCTCCTACCTAATCTTTCTTTCAAATAGTGCTACTCCCTAGTGACTACACATTCAAATATATGACCCTGTGGGGGTGGACATTCTTATTCAAACCACCACACTATAACCACCACACCATCCAAACAGCACCACCAACCAGAGACAAACTATTCAAACATCTAAGCCTTTTAGGGACATTTTCATTCAAACCACCCCCTTCCACCTCAAGTTGCTTTTGGTCAGGGTATTTTATCACAGCAACCCAAAGGAAGCTAGAGTGATATATAAACGGCTGTAATTATATAGAGATCCAGAGTAAAATAAATAGGACAAACTAGGCAAGAGGCAAGCTAGGAATGATGGCACAGGCTTGTAATCCCAGCGCTTGGTTGGTAGACTGAGGCAGGAGGATTATGAGTTTGAGGCCAACCTGGGCTACATATTGAGACCAGATTACAAACAAAAAAAGACACATTGCAACATTTTTAATGGTAATCATGGATAATATTATGAATAAATTTGTCCTTATATTCTAAGTCATTCTTCTATTACTTTAATGACAAAATGTTCCTTTTTAAAATAAAAGGAAAAGCGACATAATTTTGTGATTTTATATTGTAATGTTTATGGGTAACAAATTAAAACACTAAAAAGTTAAATGCCTCTATCTATCTATCTATCTATCTATCTATCTATCTATCTATCGCATCATTTTCTTATTTGTGGTTGAAGGCCAACTGCTTTCAATGTAGCATTTATACACCATGTGGGTGCAGTAGGATGACACACTTTGACACACTGCAAGTTGATCTGAGTGATGCTTTCTTCACCCACCTAAGCTGTTGCAGATTTGAGTATAATGTAGCCTCTATCTCCTTCCCACATTTCTTCTTGCTCTTTCTTATCTATTTCTTCTTCCACCTCCTTCAGAATCAGCAAGCATTCATGACCAAATGCCCACACCTCAGCATTCCCATGAGCACTCCACCTGGCTGTCTGTACTCATCCAGCTCCTTGGAAATGCACAGGCTTTGTTTCAATGCGGCACACACTTAGCACTTACAATAGAAAGAGATGGGAACCAAGATGTTTGCTTTTCCTGGTGAGAGAAAATAAAACAAGACGACAATCCAAAGGAAGCCATATGAGATCATCAGTAGATAAACATTTCACAAGAGAAGCGATCACCACTGTTATGAGAAGCAAATGCAGCTTTTACTCTTGGCCGTAGAACTTTAAAACAGTCTCCGACAACATCCCGTTATCCCTCAGCTAGCAGACACACGTCTTCCAATATTTGACAAATACCATCTTGAATCTTTCTTAGTGCAGGTGGTGCTAACCATCTTGAGCTGTTCCTCTCTTCTCAGTTAAAGCCGCCTTTCGGCTTTGAGTTCCTTCTGCAGTGCAGAAGGAAACCTTAGCAGATGGATTGGTGTAGAGGAAATGGCACACAATAAATCACATTTGAAACCCCAGCATGCAGATCAGCACATAAACTATGTAGCCCTCCCCTTCATCTGTGTTCAGTGAAAGTGAGTGCTGCCCAGTGAGAGAAAGCTCACTGCAGCTTTGCCTTACGTAGTCTTCTTTCTCTGCCTGCCACTATGCCAGTAGTAGGACCTTCTGGCATGGGTATCTCTGAGTCCTATGTAGAAATCAAGCCAGAATCCCCACTATCTGGAACTACAGGGAAAATTGCCAATGAAGTGTTATTTCCTCCTGTCCATAGTTGTGAAAGAGGGTAAAAGCAACTTGACCAAAGTCACAAAACTTATCTGCAGATTAAAGCCAGACTCCAGAATGGAAATTGCTCATTCAACTAAATTGAACCATAACATTAAAGCACATTATTATTATTATTACTATTATTATATGTTTTTTGACAGGGTTTCTCTGTGTATCCCTGACTATCTTGAAGCTCACGCTGTAGACCAGGCTGGCTTTGAACTCACAGAGATCTGCCTGGCTCTGACTCCTGAGTGCTGGGATTAAAGGCATGTGCCACCACTGCCTGGTTATTATTATTATTATTTTTAATCATAAAAGTTTATAGATTATAATCACAATAATTTTTTTCCAGTTTAACCCCAGGTAAGTGAACTGGAATATTTTTTCCTAAAACAGTGGGTGAAGCCAAATCTTCAAATATCAGCCCCTGTATTCCTAGCTTCCTCTCACCCGACCAGAATCTTGACATATTACTACTGTCAAACCTATGAGGTCTAACTTTGCACTTCCATGCTAATAAGGCAATCATTTTGGTTGAAGCAGTTGCTAAGTGGGTCAATTTGTAGAGTTGCACAGTTTTTAGTGCCAGTGGGTAAGTTAGTATTTCCACACACCTACTCTGTGCACAACACTTTATGCTGTATTTAACTGAGGAAGAAAATGCATGCATGAATGGGGAAATAAGCCACCTTCTGCATTCCCACTAGAGAGAGGCTAAAAAGAGAATCCTAATAATTAACAAAAATTTGCAGTCAGCTGCCTTCAGTTCTTTTGGGGATTGTATAATTAAGTGAATTGATCTTTCCTCGATACCATTTTTGCACAGAAATACCTGATCACAGAGCTTTGCTGGTTTTGTTTGTTGTTTATTTTCTTATTTCATGTTTTGTAACAAGGCTTCTTGGAAAGAGTATGATTTGTATTTAACTGCAATAAACCAAACAATCTCTAATGCAGGAATGAGCAGAAGCTTGGTATTATTTTTCCATGAGAAGCTGCCTAGCAGGCTGGAGTGTTGATGAAGGAACACATGAGGAAAGTAGTTGCTGTGTCCAGCGGTTCGGAAGAAACTATCTTTGTATCATCACAGATAAACTTGTGAGAAAGCAATGACCACCAGGGCCAGAGGTAAACTGAAGGTATTTCTTGGTGCAGATGGTAACAATAATGATCAAAAAGGTTGAAATGTTTTAGAAAGTCAGGCTTTGGGATGTGTGGGGATAAAATAATGCATCTAAGACATACCAGCATCACTGTGTGTAGGCTTTACATTTTTCACTCAAACCAAAACTTGAATACCACACAAAATTGGTAGTATGAGTAGTCACACACAGAGACATAGACATATAGACATAGATATACACGCACGCATACACACACACACACACACACAGAGAGAGAGAGAGAGAGAGAGAGAGAGAGAGAGAGAGAGAGAGAGAGAGTGAGAGAGAGAGAGAGAGAGAGATAAGCACATCCCCAGTGACTTTACTCTTCAGGTTTTTTTTTGTTTGTTTGTTTGTTTTTAGTATTCTTACAAAGAATGGTCCAGGTGCCTGAAACATCCAGATACAATTTTATCAGGCTGGTAGTTTCTGTTTCCCAAGCATTGAATCACATATTCCCTGAATCCCACATCGGCAATACAGCATTTGGTTGAAAAATTGCTGTCAGTTTCCTATAGACACGGAAGGTCGATCCGCACGGCATGGAAAGAAGATAGTACAGTGAGTTCAGGATCCGGTGCTCCGCAAGGCCTTGGTGACTGGGCACCTGGACTGGTGCATCTTGCGTGCCTATGAAATTGCCACTGTTTCACATCCTTCCCGGAGAGCCTTCATCATACATGTTTTGAAGACAAAGTGAGAGCACTGGGGGAAGCGTCGGGAAGCAAAAGCTGGTGACTCAAAGAAGAGCTGAAAAATATTGAGAGATTTGACAATTTGTAAATTGTAGTTACAGGGATGTTTTAATGAAAATATCCTCCAGGAAGAACTTTTGGAAGTGTCTTTGGAAGTGTTTTGGAACTTTTGGAAGGGCATGGGATGAGAGTAGACAGCTGGGGTAAGGAAATCCCGGTAGTTGTGCTGCAATGGAGCTGATCACTGCTGGGGCTAGATTTGTCTCAACCAAAACTTCAGCTCTAACATATGCAGTTTTGGTAAGTATTCAACTGACTCCTTGAAAAAGTTTCTAGTTAGATGTACTTAAGTCGTGGCTTATTTAACAGTGGGTTCACAAACCAAACACTAGTTAGTGCCATTAAGAATTGTTTGTAATCAAAAGGCATTGTACACATGTATGCAAACTTAAAAGAATAAATAAAACATATCATTAAAAAAAGAATTGTTTGTAAGTGTATGTGACACCATGGCAAGAAAGGCCACCAAAAAGTAAGTATAAAACACAAGACTTTCTGGCCACCAAAAAGTAAGTATAAAACACGAGACTTAAAAGAATAGATTTTGAAGTTGGAAAACTAAGCTGGCTAAGTCATTCCCCATACTTCTGAGGCTGAGAGTTCTGATTAGCAAATAAAATAGTACAGTTGTCCTTTAGTGTCCCTAGGAGACTGGCTCTGGAACAGTCCACAGATATCCAGACTCACAAATACTCTGGTCTCTTGTGTGAAATGGCAGAAGATTTACATAAAATCAATGCACATCCTCCTGTAGACTTTAAATTGTCTCTAGGTTACTCCTCATATCTAACACAATTCAAATGCTATGTAGGAGCTGCATTGTTAGGGGTGATGACAGGAAAAGGCTCAGTATGCAATGAATACAGGTATAAACACTGTGGTCTTGGCTATGCAGTGCATGGTGGTGGTTGGTTGATCTGTGGGTGTGGAATGCTCACAATGAAGTGCCAACTGTAGCCACATACATAGCAAAGGCGAAACAACCACTTCTGGTTGGGAAAACTTGTGATCTCTACCAGGCAAATCCATCATGGTTGATCTCAGGCTACCAACAGAACATCAGTGAGTACACAGCTCAGAAGACATGCACACAGCATGCCATTCTGCAGTATTCCATGAAGCCACAGGGACGTCAAGAGCACAGGTATTGCAGTATTTAGCAAGTGGCAAGTTTGAGTACTAACACCCTCTAAAAAGTATAACTTAATCAAAAGTTAGTTTACATATTTTGGTCTTTAAATGATAAAAAAATTTAGCAATCGGCTGGTAAGAATCCTGAAGACCAACCACTCGGTTCACAAATCCAGAACAGGCTCCTGTGTGCACCAGTTGAATGTGAATATGCATTTTTTCTCTTTTCTTCTCTCTCTTACCCCTCAACCCCCTCCCGAGGAATCTGAGTTAGCAGGGGCATCATTGTTGGCTGCTGAGGAAGAAGGCCTGTTAGGCCTGACTCACATATGTTAATACTTACACAATTAGTTCTTCAGTTTAAAACAACAATCCCTGAAATTCCTCCAGGCTGTCTTCAAACCCAAGGTCTGCTGAACCCTAGCCTACCCAGATGCCAACAGCCAATAATTTATGATGGGATTAGGAATGAGAGTGAAGAAAGGTTTCTTGTCAATTACTAGTGTGAAGACCACACACACTGAAAAGAAGTACTCTATACAAATCAAAGGACATCATCAGCCTAGCTTAGCAATAAGTGGTCAGTCAGTGATTCCTCCATTGTACAGCCCCAACTCAGGGCTTCCTATTTGCCTCTTTGTAATCAAAGTCTCATCAATGAAATATTTGATCAAATGCTAGGAACTGTGAAGTTCTTGAAAGCAGCAGTTGACAAAGACTGTACCATGTCACTCAGGCTGTTGAAGAAATCCAGCCCTGGTGATAATGTGTATATTCATTCTCTGTAAATGATTAAGTTCAAAAACCATGCAATGAATCATGGTAGCAAGACCAGACTTGCTTTGATTAACTATACTGGTATAATGAAATCCAACAGAGCAATCACGGAAACACTTAACTCCAAATGTAAATCTTCTTGAACTCTGTTATAAAAAGGAAAAAAAGAAAGAAAGAAAGCATGTCAGGCAAGGAGAGGTGGCGTCTAATACAGCCGTATTCACATAATGAAAGTGGAGGCAGTTGTAAAGAAAAGGAATGTTAAAAAGTTGTTCTGCTATGTTTGGCAAGAATGAGTCATTTAAAAAGTGTCAATCATGATAATCCAACATATTTTTAATCTAAAGGTCAACAGAAGCAGCTTCCAAGGTGGTGCAATATGCGAAAGCAAGTGGTTATAAGATGACTTCGAGTGTTAATACTGTACCACAGTATGTCTTGGAAAAATTAATCTCAGCTCTAAATTGAAGAGCATGGATTGATCAGGGTAGGAGAATTTTTTATTAAAAATGTACTGAAATAGCTAGTGACACTGTCTTTCTAACCAAAGAACTCTGTGACAGTTTTAGAACTCAGACATGGCTCTCTTTACAGGTAGGGTCCTCTACAATGCAGCAGTTTTTCAGGGGAGGGTCTACGGACTCACCTCCTCATACCAGTGTCCATGGAACAAAAACTCTTGCTTCATGAGGCCTGTGAGTCACTTGTGAGAGCAAGAGAAACATACACCAGTAGAACATAAAGCTGGTATTCTGCTGAGGAACAGCCAATCCCTCAGGCACTGCTAGCTCAGTCTGCATCCTTGTACACCTTTACTGTTTTCCTTGGACAATTTTCAAATGTCCCACAAACATGGGTGGGTCACACTGTGCACTTAAGTACTAGAAATAGCCGACAAAGAGTAGATAATAGTGAAACTATGTTCTGTCTTTAAAGTTTATAGGAACATGTAATCTCCCTCACAAGGAAAGCAACTGTTGCTCAGGCAGTGTTGGACTTTCATCTCGGGAGCTTGCTGTGTACACTGTAAACATATGATTAGGTTTATAAGGCTATAGAAACTTTGCTAGAGAAAACAATCTGTAAGAAGTCCTTAACATATAAAAATCACTGGACACAGTGGCTCATGTTACTACTTAAGGTCTTGTGTATGTCCGAGTCTGCTGCCATCTGTGCCACGTTGATGCCTGTGGGCAATGCTGTGGCCGGGGCCCATGGTGATGTGTGTGGCCCGTGCTGCTACCTGAGGCCATGGTGGTGTATATGGTCTATGTTGCTACACGGGTCCGTGTTGGGATCCATGATCATGCTGCAGCTGGGGGTTGTGTTGATGTCTATGGCCCATGTTACCACTGAAGGCCACGGGGATGCCCATGGTTAGTGTTGCTACCTGAAGCCATGTTGATGTTAGTGGGCCATGTCACCACCAAAGGTCATGTGGATGTTTGGTCATCTGTGCTGCTTGCCACCTGAAGCCATGTTGATGCCCATGGGCTGGGCTGCTATCAAGGAACATATTGGTGTCGGTGTCCTGTTTGGCCCTGGAGGCCACGCTGGTATCCTTGGCCTATGGTGTCACGGCCTGTGCTATGCTGCCCTGCTGTCACCAGAAACTATGTGGAATTCCATGCTCCATGCTCCCACTACCTACCTGTAAAGGGAAAGGAAACTATTTTTGCTGTGGTATCTATGACAATAGATTCACACTTGAGAAAGAGGGACATAGAAGGCTTCTGTGACAACCCCTACCCCCCCAAAGAAAAGTAACAGTCTAGGCAGAAAGCCATTGAAGAACACTCTTAAAAATTGTGATAAGGATGCTGAAGTGTAACTCTCCACAACTGATGGCTTCTGGTGGGAGGGGGTGCAGGTGGGGAAAAACTCAGTTTTCTTTAAGAGGCTGGGCACTGGGAGTTTGACCATGCTCCATTGAGCAGCACAAATTGAACTTTTTAAAAAAATTATTTATTTTATTTCTTGTTTTCTTTTTTTTCTTTCTTCTTTTCTTTTTTTGGGGGGGGGATCACAAAAGTAGTGGATAGACCTGGGAGGATTGGTACATGAGTTTCATGATGTGAAATTCCCAATAATCAATAAAAATATGTTGAAAAAAATCACTGGACCCATTCAATTTCATGGTCAAGCTCCTCTCACAACTACTAGAATGCACAATCCAGTCTATGTTACTATGGGGGAACTTGGTTCCAACCACTGCTGTAGATACCAGCAGTAATCTCCCTGATAGTTCTTCCAGAATTGGCTATAGACAGCATTGACATATTCTTTTTTTGTGCTCTTCATGATTTTATTCAACAATTTGTTTCTTATCCCTCATGAATTAAAGTCACTTTTATATTTGAAAACAGTATGTGCCCGTGTGCATGCATGTGTGTGCATGCACACACATTTATAGCTCTTTTTGGTGACCTCTAACACAGTTCATATAACTTGTCAGTTAAATATTTTTATGAAGGTTTAGTTGTGTTTCTAGAAAGCTCTGAATAGTTTAGTTATCCAGAAAAACTAACTAAAAAATAAATAAATGTAATGAAAATAAAACAACAGGAAGATAAAGAAGCCATTCAGCCACCACATCCTCTGCTTTTCAAGGATCTATGTTTAAGAAAGTGACCATACAGAGGATGGATATGTCACAGGAGACAGGCATTTGGACACTCTGGTATTTGTACTCTTTTTTCCTTTCCTCTCTAAATTCTTAAAATATGCTGTTAATATTCATAACATGGACTGCAAGCCTTTATTCTAAGTAGTTAAATGTTTATGACGTAATTTTTCTACTAATATTCTTTCTAATAGTAGTATACATATAGATCATGTTGGCTTTGAAGTTTTGTCTCAATATAGAATACATGAGGGTCTCTGTAAAATTAGAGAAAAAAAAAGAAAAAAGGTGGTATAAAATCTCACCTGACAGAGAAAAACCCTGAGAGTATTGCTATATTTTTTTCATGTTTTATATATGTACACATGATCATACATTAAAAATAAGTTTAAGATATCATTGTGTGGGGTGTCCATAGAAATAACTGGAAAGTATTTTCTCTTTTAGTGTTACTACCATTACTAGATGTGCTGACAGTTCAAAGATGTGTTAATAGTATATTGCATTTGATTTTTCTTCCAGTTTGGAGATGTCATGCATGGCATTATACACAGACCTTCTAGACCTTTCCAGATGCCCTGTGTTTGAAAATCATATATTTCTTGACAACTTTTGCTTCATCATAGCAAGTTCTAAGCTTGGCATGATCATGGCATCCTTAAATAGGCAGTGGTCACAAATGCAGAAATTTTCATACTTGCTTTGCCAGAAAAGACACATTTCACAAATGTCCTAGATTGTTTTTTCCAAAAGGCTGATTCACAAGCTCTCTGAAGATTTCTCAGTTTCAGGCTCAGTGACCATGATATAGAAACATATTTGGCAAATATCCAAGACCTAAAGACATCTAAAAGAAGCATATTTTCTTAACTTTCTCATCTCCCATAGACACAATCTGTAGTGGAATTGGACTGGGACGGAGGGTGGGGAAGGGGAATGTGATGAAAAACATGAACCTTATCTTTAACTATTCATCACACAGTCAAATCGGGGCAAGGAAAAGATCAGGGAAAGCAGTTATGAATGCAGCCCTTTGACAGGCAGTCCAGTTCAGTTGAGCTATTGCATATCTACACTGTTACAGCAATGAAGTTATCGATATTAGGAGACAATGAAGGATAAGAACACTCTGCATGACCCACAGCCACATCGGAGCACTGGACTGAGCTCCCAAGGTCCAGTTGAAGAGCAGAAGGAGGGAGAAGATGAGCAAGGAAGTCAGGACTGTGAGGGGTTGGTCCACCCACTGAGACAGAGTGCCTGATCTAATGGAAGCTCACCAAATCTTCTGGACCGGGACTGAATGAGCATGTGATCAAACCAGACTCTCTAAATGTGTCTGCCAATGGGGTTGGACTGAGAAGCCATCGATAATGGCACTGGGACCTGTCTCTTCTGCATGTACTGGCTTTTTGGGACCCTAGTTTACTTGGATGCACACCTTCCTAGGCCAGGATGGAGGGGGGAGGGCCTTGGACTTCCACAGGGCAGGGTACCCTGCCCTCTCTTAAGGATGGAGGGGGAGGGAGGAGGGTTAGTGGGGGAGCGGGAGGGGAATGGGAGAAGGGGAGAAAGGGTCAATTTTTGAATGGAAAAATAATAATAATAAAAAAGAACACTATGCATTATTTTCTTGAGAAAGCCTTCACTTCCATGAGGTTCACTGAATCTCCATGATCACCTCATTGAGCTGGGCAATTACTGATCTAAAACAGGAGCTCTTGCAAGCCACACTTCTGCCAAAGTTTCTGCTTTTTAGACACTTGTCTTCCAGAAAAAAATGTTGCTTCTCTCTGAGTGTTTTCATTTGGACACCTGTCAATATATGTAATGTTCCTATTGGGTATTGGGGAAATTTTATTCTGAAATGGACTCAGCAGCATATATTATTCTGATTGTTCCAGGAATACATTTTACATGGCAGCCTCATCATTGATGAAGAAAAAGGCGTGCTTTGATTTACATGGACTTGTTCCTGCCTTTTATTCCAGAGTCAAAGATATAACACAGTGAGGGAAGTATCTTTTTTTTTTGTACATTGTTTTGTTTTATTTTTTCCATTCAAGAACATAATTAAAGATAAAAAAAATTTTTTTTCCTTTCTTCCCCTTCTCCCGGTCCCCTCCCACTACCCCCCCACCCCTCCTCCCTCCCCCTTCTTCCTTGAAAGAGGGCATGGTGCCCTGCCCTGTTGGAAGTCCAAGGCCCACCCCCATCCCTCCTGGCCTAGGAA